>JABUQX010028594.1:22500-30000 GCA_015478945.1 Trachelipus rathkii | reverse complement strand
TCGAAATGAAAACACATTTTGTGCCATGCATATTTGCAAGCAGCTAATAAAGTTTGAAATAGAAATGGGGATCATATGTGGCAATAGGAACTCGGACAGATACTCCAAAACATGAGGAATAGGGACATTAGTAAATAAGCTCGTAACATCGAAGCTGATCAGACAATGGTCGTGTGGAACAAATCTCCCTACTTTTTCAATAAAATTTCTTGCATTTAAAACATGCGAAGGAGAAACTTTTCCCAATAATGGAGAAAGAAAGGAAGCCAACCATTTACTGAGCTTAGAAAACACATCTCCGCGGGACGAAATGATTGGTCTGATTGGGATTCTTTCCTTGTGCAATTTAGGGATGCCGTATAAATAGGGAAGCACAGGATTAGAGACTGAAACCTTTTTAAAAACTTCTGTTGGTATTAAAGGTTTGATATGTCTTTTAAATACATAAACTTGCGAATTAGATGGATCAGAACTCAACTTTTCATAAACGTTCGCATCATCTAACAAGTTCTGAACTTTGGTGACGTAATCTCTAAAATTTAAGATGACAACTCCGGCTCCTTTATCTGCCTTACGTATAATGATTTCTTTATTCTTTTTAAGTGAGGATATAGCAGTAACAAATCTGCGAGGAAGAAAAGTATTTATTTTGGTTAACTTATTCACAATAAGTGGAAGTAAGTTTTTATGTGAGCTAAAAGCAAACAGAGTCTTTAATTGGTTATAATGGGAAATTCCAATAGAGAAACCGAGTCCGTATCCCAAAATTTGTGCCTCAAAAATACCAAGCTGGTAATCGGACAGATTAGTAATGTTTAAAGGATTGGAAAAACGCGCCCAAGGCGAATCTAAGCACAAGTTAAAAAGTTTATGTTGTAAATGTGCTCGGTAGGTATAATTACCTCTCTCGATACTTCGATTAATCAAAAAGATACCTCTATTAAATACTTCGGCGGGTAGGTTACTTTGCAATATTTTATATTGGTTATTACAATATTTTACATGATTGCTTAGCTGAAAAAGTCATTCCGAATTCCTTCAAAATAAATAATTACATCAATTTTGAAGGCAAACATTTCCAAAACTTTACTCCTTACTAAAAAGAAATCGTTTAGCAACAATAAAAAGAGAATGCAGTTAATTGTTCCATGTGTGTAATAACCAATATAAAATACGCAATGTAACCTACCCGACGCCGTATTTTATAGAAGTATTTTCTCTGTAACCTTTTTACACTGTGTTTTAATAGTAATTTTAAATTGTTAAAGGTCTTTTTAGAAATTAGTTTTAGTTCTGAGGAGGGGACCGAGCTATTATAGGTCCCGAAACGTAAACTATCATTGTTCAATCAATAATTTTCATTTCATTAAAGTTTTTTAAAGTGGTTTTTAATTAATTGTTTTATTGAACTATAGGGTCTGAGTTGTTAAGAAGAGGACTCGCTAACTTTTGTCTTTAATATATATTATATAATATTATTATATATATATATATATTATATATACTACTATATTATTATATATATATATATATATATATATATATAATATATATATATATATATATATATACTATATATATATTTACTTTGTTTAATTAATAATTTTAAAAACAAATTTGTGAATGTGATAGTTGCTATTAATTAAAATGTGGTTAATTAATGTCATTAATTTTTTAGTTAGTTTTCCCATTAAGTGTGTTTGTACATTAAGTGCTCTCCTTGTTTTTAATTGTTTTTAACTATTATTGGTTTTAATATTTGAGGAATTTATAATCTTATAAAAAGATAAGTTATTAGTTTTAATTTTGTTTTTGAAACTTTATTTAGTTATGTAGATAGTCATAGTTAGTTTTTTGGAATAGTGCAATACGTAGTTTTTATAGTACTAGATTATATTTTTTTTCTTTCGTCTTTTGTTAAGTTTTTAGTGTTTCTAATTTTTTATTATTTTAAAGTTTTTTTTTCACACACTTACGTATTTGTCACATTAATCTATTTTAATTTATACACGTTTAGCTTTATGTTAAATGATTGTAATTTTTTTATTTCGTAAATTTGTTTTTAGGGTGTGTGAATGCATGTGTTTTAAAACTTGTTCTAGATTTTTTTTCAGGTTTTTACTATTTATTGTAAAATACGGTTTTAGCATTATTAATTCATTTTACGTTTTTAGTTGAAGTAAACTATTTTAATCTGATTTCAACTTTCGTTTTTTTGTTATGGACTGTTTTTGTCTCCTGTTTTTGTTTGATTTGTGGTTGTTGTGCGGTTGTGTAGGCAGAATTTGCAACAGACGAGTGCTTTCTTCGACTTTTATCAAACATCCGCGGCATTTCTCTCTAACTCTGCATCCGTGGAATACCACCTTTCTAATTCTAACCCTAACCTTTTGCTCTTGTCTGAGACACAGATAGCTAAGAATTCATCTCTAACTCGTTTATATATCTAACATAATAACTTATTTCGCTAATTTCGTCTAACAAGGGTGGAGTATGTGCCTATGTAACATAAAACCACTCCTGTAACCGTCTCGGAATCTCGAATCTCCTAAACTTTCGATGTTCTTGGCTTAAAATCTTGCTTCCTTCTACTACAGTAATCTTGTGCTTCGGCTACTGTTCTCCTAACAGAAAAGATTTTCACGCCTTTTTGAATATCTTTAACTACTTCTCACGAGACTGTTATATTCTTCTCATTCCAATACTGACGTCCTCTATTTAGGGAATTTCAATTGTACACAACCTGAATGATGGGGTTTCCTCTTCATACGTGATTTAGGGGAGGAGGCGAATCATTTAGCATTTCAACGATCCGGAGCAACTTAATTTTAAAGAACCACACACATTCAGGAGTCGTCCCAAAACAATTCTTGAACACACTTGACCTAATGTTTCACACTAAGCCCTTCATCTCTATAAATACCCACCGTTCGCTCCATTTGGTAAATCTGACACAACCTTATATTCTTAATTTTAATTTACACTTTCTCTCCAACAGCTCCATCCTGCCCTCCGCGTTTTTTCTGGCACTTCGATCGGGCCGATTTGGGGGCTTTGCGTTGCTTCTAATGGTAACTATAATTGGAATGACTGCTTTGTCTCGGGTGACGCTTCGACTTCTGACGATAAGGTGGGAGCTTAATCGTTGATGGGGATGAGCAGGTTCATTTCCTTCTTCGACTAAATCTTTATCTCTCCTCATAATCCATGGGTTCGATCGTGCTTGTTCTCTGACAATTCAGGCTAGAGAAGTGCGTATCGGGAGTGGAAAAAATTTTTCTCGTTCTCCTATCACTCTTTGCTAATTTTCATTCAGCTAGAAATCCTTGCAGGGATACGTCTTCGACGAGCAAAGCGGGCTTTTCATCAAACGAAAGTGCGCTAACCTCCTTGGATTCTCCTACTGACAAATCTTCTGGCCTGCCTCTTGCCAAAAAACATCTCTAACAAACTTCTGTAAATCTGTCTTTTCCTTCCTCTTATTGGATCTGATGGTTCTGTTGCTAATTCTCCAAATGAAAAGGCCAATCTATTCAGCCTCCTATTTCCTCAACTCAACCCTGGACGATTCTGGTTTTCCTCTTCCTCCTCCTTCTCCATCTCTAAGGTAGTCTATGCCTTTGCCTGATTACATTTGATCGGTGCACGGGCTCCTGAAATCTACGAACGTTAGGAATCGGGGGCCCATGGCATTCTCCCAAGTTTTTGAGGGAGTGTGCTTCCGTGCTATATCCGCCCCTCGTTCAACTATATTCTCTAGTCATCCAATTACTACTCAGTGTTGGAACTTTGGAAGCACGCACATGTCCACTATTAAGAAAAAAAGGAAGCCGCTCTAATCCTTCTAACTATTCGCTTTACTCCTTACTTGTATTCTGTCTTAGATCTTTTTAACTCTTTCTCAACTCTCATGTCTTAGATCAACTGGAATCTCATTCACTTCTTTCTGATCGCCAGTACGGCTTTTCGGCGCTCGAAGTCTACTGGTGATATACTTTCCTATCTACTGATTTATGGTTTTCCGCCCTTAAGGAACTATGGGAGACTTGCGTGGTGACGCTTGACATATCCAAAGCATTTGACCGGGGATGGCACGCATCACTGCTCGCCAACTGCCCCATCCTTTGGGTTTCCTTCTTCTCTTGCTTACTTATGTCTAGTTTGCTTTCAAAGGTCGCTCAAAATCGGACTGTGTTGATTGGGGCGACTTCATCTTCCTATTTCTAGTCAATAGTGGTGTTCCTCAGGGTTCTGTCTTATCTCCTACTTTATTCTACTTTTCCAATACTGATCTTTTTCACCTGCCACATTCTAATAACTCATCACTATATGCCGATGACTCTATCCTTCATTCTTCAACTCATTTCATTCTGCTCCTTCTTTTAACTTCTAGAATTGCCTCTCGTTCTTTAATCTTCCGATTCTATTCTCGCTTATCTGGATAGAATTTCCGAGGTGGGGTCGTACTGAACCTTGTGAATTCAATTCTTTAAAAAACTTCAACTTCATAAAATCTCCCTTTCTCTAAGACACTCCTTAACTTTTCCTATCTCTTTCGACGTGTTCTCTCGTCTCTCCTGATTGGACAATGAATAAACATCCTGGCCTCACATAAACAAAATAAATGTCTGGGAAACCTCACATCACAACGGTTGCTATGGCGACCTCAAAGAACTGGGAGTTCTGTTTAGACTGCAAGACTTTTTTTCCTCTTCCCAGTTGCTCAAGCTATACAAGGGTTTCATCCGCCCTTGTATAGAGTACTGCTCTAATATCTGGGGTTCTTTTGGTTTCACCCGCTTTTGGATTAGGTCGAGTCAAAGCCAAAAGGCTTATAAAAACTGTTCTGTACTTTCCAGTTAACTTGACCTCTATCTTTGCGGCGCGATGGTGGTGATCTCTTTCTATAGGTACCACAGTGGCAGGTGCTCGAGGGAGCTTATCACTCGCGTACCTCCACCTTTACGTCGCCCTCGTAGCACTAGGGGTGCTGTGTATGCACATGAGTTTTGTGTTGATGTAGGTAACTCCAGCTAGTTCGCTGCGGTGGCTTCCTTCTTTCCTGCCACATCTGTTCTGTGGAATTCATCTTCCATCTTCGGTGTTTCCTGCTGAATTTAATCTTCCCCACTTCAAAGCCTGCGTCTGTGCTCATCTGCATAATTTGCTTCAGTTGTTGACTTGTGAGGCTTGAAACACCCCTCCTTGAATAGTGCTCTGCCCGTGAGTGGTAATGACAACTGTAAATATATATTATATATATATAAATATAGATATTATATATATATATATATATATATATATTATATATATATATATATATATATATATATATATATGTATATATATATATATTATATATATATATATATATATATATATATATATATATATATATATATATACATATATTGTTAATTTCTTTTTATATATATTTCTATAAAATATATATATATATAAAATATAGTTAAATAAAGCTGCTAACGCCTTGTTATATTTATTGTTAAAAAGCCCTTGATTGCTAAAACAACTTTAAGAGTAAAGTTTTTATTGCATAAGCACTAATCACAAATATAAAATCACTGAAAACATTTAAATAAATAAATAAATAATTGTTTAAATTTCAAGCTTTCGTTCCCGAGGGAATAGGAACCTTATCAAGAATATACGATTTTGGTAAAGGAGTCAAAACTTTTGCGAAGAACCTGATGATGATTATTTTTTTTTTTATTATTTTTTTTTTAGTTGGTTATTAAAGAATGAAAGAAAGAGGAGGTATTTAGTGCGGCGTTCAGTATGGTGTCAATAGTTGTATTTCCGGGAATGCGATTGAAATTTGAGATTTTTTTTTCTTTTTTTTTATGAAATATGATTCAGCTATTTACATATGTGTTGATGTGTGCTATTGCTGATATTTGTGAAATGTTTATATGGTGGTTTTGTGTGGATAGACCGGTGTAATGTTAGGGGGGGAGTTTTTTGGTTTGCCTTTTTGAGGTCATGTGTGTGTTTGATAGTCTTTACGTCTATGTTAAAGATTGATGGTTTCCACCTACATAAACCGAGTCACAGTTGCTACAGGGTATCCTGTACACGACTTGTTGAGAAGGAGTGTGAGGTTTGGGGGGCGCAGGATTTTTTTGAGTGGGAGATTATTGGAAGGGACAAGAGTAATGTTAGAGAGGATTTTTTTTTATTTTTGTGGTTGGGATGTGAGGAATGGGTAAAAAGGTCGTAGTGGGGGTTTGTTTGGGGGTATTATTGTAAAACTTGAGTTTAGCTTTTTTATAGGCAAGATGGAGTATGTGTTTGGGATATAACAGTTTGGTGAACGTGGTGCGAAGAAAATTGAGTTCAATGTTCAAAAAGGGGGGGGAGCAGATTTTTAAGGCTCTTAAGTATAAAGAAGAGAGGGTAGCTATTTTGGTGTGTTTAGAGTGGGCGGAAAACCAGTGAATGTAAAAAGGTTGGTTGGTGGGTTTTCTGTAAACGCTGAAGTGTAGGTTGTGGGCATGATTTGTATGTATGGGGGTCTCTAAAAAAGGGAGTGTTTTGTTTTGGGGGATTTCTATAGTAAATTGAATAGCAGGGTGTATATTATTGATAGTGTTAAGGATATGAAGTGGGTCTTTTTCTTTGGGGATGGCTGCAAATATGTCGTCAACATATCTCAGCCATGTGGATTGATGGAGGGAGGGATGGGGGAGGATGTGGAAATATTCTAAAAGTTCCATATAAATGTTGCTTAAAGTGGGAGATAAAGGGGACCCCATGCTCAGTCCGGAAGATTGTTTATAGAAGGAGTGATTGAATTGAAAAAAATTGTGATCGAGTGTTAGGTGGATTAATTGTTTGAGCATAGGGAAAGGATATTGTAGAGTGATATCATTTTGAGTTAGATATTGTTCGAGAAGAGAAAGAGCATGGGGGACGGGTACAGAGGTAAACAATGATATGACGTCGTAACTAACTATGTTGTGAGTGTGGATGTTGATGTGGCGTGTTTTAGTGATGAAATCATCTGTGTTGGAAAGATGAGTGTGGGATATGGAATTGATGAGAGGGTTAAGTTGGGATGATAACCATTTAGAGAGTTTATATGTTGAGCATTTAGTGTTGGCTATGATAGGTCTGAGGGGGGTGTTGGGTTTATGTATCTTGGGCACCCCGTAGAACTGTGACAATTGAGCCATGTGGGATTTGAGTGAAGTTTGTAAGGTGGGGTGATCTTTTAAAATGGTTTTTAAGGATTGGTTGAAAGATTGTTGGGAGTTACTGAGGTTTTTTTTGTTAAGGTGGGTGTATGTTGCAGGGTCGTTTAGCAGATTTAGGCATTTAGTTGTGTACTCTTGTGTATCCATAATAACGATTCGACTGCCTTTATCCGATCTGGAGATGACTATATTATTATTCTTTTTAAGTGACGCGATGGCGTGATAGAATTTGATGGGGAACTTATGATCTTGTAATGCATTGATTGTAGAAGAAATTATGATGCCG
>JABUQX010028594.1:7500-12500 GCA_015478945.1 Trachelipus rathkii | reverse complement strand
TATATATTAGTTATTATATATATATATATATATATATATTATATATATATTATACATATTATTACATATATATATATTATTGTTGTAAATTACATACATATTAATATTATTATTATATATATTATTATTATTATATTACATATATATATTATTATTGATATTATATATAATATTTATTATACATATATATAAACACATACTATTATATATATTATATACGCATATATATATATAAATATATATATAGTATACATATATATTATATTATTACATATATTATTATTATTATTACATATTATTATATTATATATTACATTATATTATTATATTATACTATTATTATTATTATTATATTAAATATTATATTTATAAACATATACATACATTAATATTATTATTATATTATATATATTATTATTATAGTTATATTATTATATATATTATATATAGATATATTATTATATTATTATATTATATTATATTATTATATATTATTATTATATATTATTATTATATTATTTGTTATTATATATTATTACACACATATTACACATATATTATATTATTATTAATATTACACAAATATTATTAGAAGAAGATTATATATATTATATACATATATATTATTAATATTATTATTATATATATATTATGAGTATACATACATACATACACATATACACACATACAGTTTGAACACAAGCATATATACATATTATTATATTAGCATATATTATTATATATTATTATTATATTACATATATACATTATTACATATATATATTATTATATATATATATATATATATATATATATATGTATATATTATTATATATATTGCTATTATTACTATTATATTATTAATATTGTTATTATATATATATTATTATTACATTATTATTATATATTATTATTATTTATTATTGGTTGACTGGGATCATTTCATACATACATATTATTATTGTTATTATTATTATTATATTATTACATATATTATTATTATTATTATATATATTATTATTATACATTCATTCATATATATATATATATATATATATATATATATATTTATATATATATATATATATATATATATATATATATATATATACAAAAATATATTATATATATATATATATTGTTATTATTATTTTAGAAATTATATATATATTATTATGGTTATATATTATAGTACATATACTATATTATTATTATTGGTTATTATTATATATATATATTATTATTAAGGTTATTACATATATATATATATATATTATATATATATTACATATATATATTGTTGTTATTGTTATTATTATTATATATTATTATTACATATATTACAACTGTATTAAGGCTACATATATATTACATACATATATTATATATATATACATATTATTACATTATTATTATTATATATATGATATATTATATTACATACATATATATATATATTATTATATATATATTTAGAAATATATATATATATATATATATATATATATACTATAACAGCTTATCAACTAATAACGAGAAGTGAAGATTAAGTCATAGATATAACAAAGCCTAATTTATTTTACATCTTTCCACGCCTCAAAAACCCATCCCTAAATAATCACCTTTTTCAGAGTCATTTCGTTCTTGTCAAAATTTCATGAGGTGGTGTAAAACATTGTTTTAAAAGCGATATTTTCTGTGTTAATTTTATATGATATTAAAATTTAGGACCAATTTTATAATTATATTATTGGCACTTAAGCGAAACTTCATGTCTTTCAATATAAAAGAATAAAGAGCAACTGAAAATTGTCTCTTGAAATATTATTTTATTATTACTAGGGAAGTTGTAGTAGTACTAAGTACCGTACAAGTTGTGTAATGATGATGGCAATAATAAATTAGACCACGCTAATAGTATATGTAATAATAATAAGTATATGTATATGTATAAGTATATGTATATGCATAATAATAGTAATAATAATAATAATAATAATAATAACAATAATAATAATAATAAAAATAATAATAATAATAATAATAATAATAATAATAATAATAATAATAATAATAATAATAATAATAATAATAATAATAATAATAATAATAATAATAATAATAATAATGATAATAATAATAATAATAATAATAATAATAATAATAATAATAATAATAATAATAATAATAATAATAATAATAATAATAATAATAATAATAATAATAATAATAATAATAATAATAATAATAATAATAATAATAATAATAATAATAATAATAATAATAATAATAATAATAATAATAATAATATTAATATTAATATTAATAATAATATTAATAATAATAATAATAATAATAATAATAATAATAATAATAATAATAATAATAATAATAATAATAATAATAATAATAATAATAATAATAATAATAATAATAGTAAGAATAATAATAATAATAATAATCATAATCATAATCATAATCATAATCATAATCATAATAATAATAATAATAATAATAATAATAATAATAATAATAATAATAACAATAACAATAACAATAACAATAACAATAACAATAACAATAACAATAACAATAACAATAACAATAACAATGATAATAATAATAATAATAATAATAATAATAATAATAATAATAATAATAATAATAATAATAATAATAATAATAATAATAATAATAAACTAATAATAATAATAATGATAATAATAACAATGATATATATATATATATATATATATTTATATATATATGACATATATATATATATATATATATATATATATATGTAAATATAATTACTCGATATATAAATATATATAAATATGTATACATATAAATATATATATATATATATATATTTACATGTATCTTTATATATATATCAATGTAGCAACTATACAGCCTTCTGTATATATATCTTATATATAGCTTATGTATTATGCTAATATATAACAACAAATCTAACAATATATGTAATATGTAATAATAATAATAATAATAATATATATATAACAATAATATATGTATGTAACAATAACCAACCCAGTACTAATAGCTATTAGCCATAACAACATATGTTCAGTAAAATTTGGCATATATCTTCTTCAACCAACATAACCAGCCTTAGCCAGCAACCAGTAATAGCCAGCAGCGAATATTAATATAATAATAGCACTAACAACAACATATGTAATATATATAATATATATATGTAGCCAGCCAAACATCAGTAAATATGGATATATATATGTAATGGAGACATGAATATATGTATGTATATAATATATAATATATACTATATAATATATATGTATTTATATGTAATAATAATAATAATATAATTCTCTATTATGCAGAAAGTAATTTGTTTAAGAAGTATATGTAGCCAACCAATAATATATATAATAATAATATAATAATAATAATAATAATAATAATAATATTATAACTTAATATATATATAATAATAATATATATATATATATATATATATATATAATATTAATAATAATAATGACAATAATGATTATGTGTGTGTGTGTGAATGTGTGATAATATAATAATAATAATAATAATAATAATAATAATAATAATAATAATAATAATAATAATAATAATAATAATATTAATAATAATAATCAAAATAATAATAATAATAATAAAAATAATAGTAATAATAATAATAATAAAAATAATAATAATAATAATAATAATAAAAATAAAAATAATAAAATAAATAAGTAATAATAATAATAATAATAATAATAATAATAATAATAACAATAATAATAATAATAATAATAATAATAATAATAATAATAATAATAATAATAATAATAATAATAATAATAATAATAATAATAATAATAATAATAATAATAATAATAATAATAATAATTAATAAGTAAATAAATTAATTAATTATTTAATTAAGTTATTAATTAATTAGTATACAAATGAATAAACAAAATAATTGCTTAATTGATTTGTCCGTCTTCTTTCTCTCTTGTAATTTATAAATGTCATTTTGTTTCTCAGAGAGAGAGAGAGAAGAGAGAGAGAGAGAGAGAGGAGAGAGAGAGAGAGAGAGAGAGAGAGAGAGAGAGAGAGAGAGAGAGAGAGAGAGAGAGAGAGAGAGAGAGAGACCCCCCCCCCCCCCTAGAAGGAGCAGAGTGGAGGGAGAGAGAGAGAGAGAGAGAGAGAGAGAGAGAGAGAGAGAGAGAGAGAGAGAGAGAGAGAGAGAGAGAGAGAGAGAGAGAGAGAGAGAGAGAGAGAGAGAGAGAGAGAGAGAGAGAGAGAGACTCTAAATACTGAAATAATATAAACAAAAGGTCAAACATGAACTATTATTATAAGGAAGCTCGTGAGAGAACTTTGATTAATTATATAAGAAACTAAATTAGTTATGTATTATTCATATTATTTTTTTTATTTGCCATAAATTTTTAGTTATTATATTTGTATTAGCTTTTACTCTAGTATTATGTAATATGTAATAATATAATAATATCTTTATATATAAATGTAATAATAGTAATAATATAATAGTATATGTAATATAATATATATATATATATATATATATATATATATATATATATATATATATATATATATATATATATATATATATATATATATATATATATATGTATAATATATGTAATAATAATATATATATATATATATATCATCATATATGTATATCACATCAAATTTATCGGATATAATAATATGTATATATAATAATAACAATAACAATATATAACTCCATAACTCAATATAATATGCTCAATAGCTCTAATATACAGCTGTATAATATGTATGTATATATATGTATATAATATATATTACATAATAATATAATAATATGTACAGCCTTAATAATAATATAATAATAATAATATAATAATAATAATATATATATAATTAATATATAATAATAATATAATAATAATAATAATAATAATATATGTAATAAT
>JABUQX010028593.1:0-31111 GCA_015478945.1 Trachelipus rathkii | reverse complement strand
AATTATAATATTCAGCAAAAATTAAAATATAATTGTAAAAACAATAATATATATATAATAATATATATACTATTAAAATATTAATATAACCAAAAATCATATAACTATATATATATATAATATAAACTATAAAGTGATTCTCATTATTCTCGCAATTAGGTAGTATAATAATATATATGAATATACTATGATTAATAAAAATGATTCGGTTGCATGGGATTCTGAATATCTTATGAACATTCAAAAGCTGGCCCGGATGGCATTCTTCCAACACAGCTTCGAGCTAAGGAACACGTCCTTGTCTAAACACTTACTCTCTACATTAATAACTAGTCACTTTTCCTAGTGCTCGAGAACAGCGCGCATATGTTCAACCAATCCCGAAAAAGGTAGCCGCTCTGATCCCTAACTATCGCCCTATATGCTCTCACTTGTATCAATAATAGAAACTCTTCTTACTCTGATAATATAAAACCTCTACTTTCATATCCAGTATGGAAGTTTCGACGATCGAGGTCACTGAGAAACATACGATCCCATACTCTAACTGATTTAATGGTTCTTCTGCCCTTGGGACTATGGGGAGTCTTGGGTGGTGGGGCTTGATATATCCGCTTTTGATTCAGTATGGCATGCGTCGCTACTTCCGTTGGATTTCCTTTGGGTTCCTCCTTCTTCTTTGCTTAATCTTGTCAAGTTTTCTTTCTTGTCGTCCATATCAGCACTCGTTGATGGAGCGATTTCTTCTCCTTTCCTGTTATTGTGGTGTTCCTCAAGGTGTTGACGTATTTTTATTCCCAACTTTATTCTTACTTATTCATAAACGACTCTACTCAGCTGTACTTCTATCTGTTCACTCTTATGCGAGACTCAACTCGTCCATTCTTTACACTCGTTCAAATCTGTCCTCTTTTGCATCTAGAGTTGCCTTCGTCTTCAGCTTCCGATCTACTTCTCTCCCGCCGACCTGGGAATTGGGATTTTCCGTGGGCACGCACTTGTGAAATTCATCTCTTTGAAAACTTTAAATATTAACTTCTTTACATCTCCTCTCAAAAACACCTCCAAACTTTCCTTTCCTCTTCCGACGGTTCAAACGTCTCACCTGTTGACAACATAAACTTTCTATACTCTGTAACATAAACAAAATTGTCTTGGAAATCTCAAACTATTCAATATGGTTCTAAGGTGGCGCTCACAGTAAATGCTAGGGAGATATCTGTTCAGAGTTGCGGTGAGAAAATTAGTATTATTCCTACTACTAGCACTACTTATCTTGTAGAAAACATGCCAGTTATATAAGGCGCCTTATTCGCGCCTTGATTGGAGTACTGTTCTCACATCTGGGGGGGGGGGCTCCGGCTCCACCCTCTATTGGATGAGTTTGATCCTATAAGCTAAGAGACTTTATAAACTTTCCTACTTTCAACACTCTCTTGACCTCTACTCTGCAGAAACGGGTAACGCGTTGGCGCACTACTCTATATTCTATAGGTACTACAACGGTAGAAGACTCAGGTGGGGTTGGCCGTCGCATCCACGCTCCATTACAGCGTTAAGCCGCTCGTAATACAAGGGTGCCTATGCTCTCGCATAGAATTCTTGGCTGAGCATCGAAAACAGACTGAACCTGTGGTAGATTCTCTTCCGCGCACTTCGTGTTCTTGTGGGAACTCCTTGCCATCTTCTGATATCCCAATAAAAATTGCAAATCTTCCTTTCTTTAAACCCACAAGATCTGCGGTGCCTCAAAGTATTGTGGCGTTAGGCTTGGGTGGTTTTTCATGTATTTTATTTCCCCCCCTCCTTGAAAAGGGCGCAGCCCGTGAGTGGTGGTAATTTATGTAAAAAAAAAACTTACAATAAAATAATATATATATATATATATATATATTAATATATTATATATATATATATATATATTATATACATATATATTATATATATATATTTATATTATATAAAATACCAGATATATAATCATCAACGAGACAATATTTAATTTAATATTATAAAAAAAATTAAAAATTAGTATTAAGTTATAAAGATGGTCCGGTCCAGCATCCTCAAGGTTCAGGCATATACCAGCGTAGAAAAATAACATCTACAGGAAATAAATAAATTTACATTAGACTTTCACAAGAGAAAGTAATTCATCGAAAGAAATTAAAAAAAAATTTAATTTTTATTTCTAACTATTTATTAATAACTCCTTAATATTAGTAAAAAATCATTAGACCTGAAATAGTGCATCTCTGTATTGACCTTGAAAACCTGCATTAGTCTCGAGAGCAAATTCCAAATACCACTTTATTTTAAGCTTTGGAGAAAATGTTAATTATTTTTCTTTCTTTTTATATCCTTTTTAGGGGGTTCGAGCCGACGGAAGGGAACACGGAAAGGCCGACCGTCGTCCCCGGTAGGCACCGAAAACCCCGACTAGCAAAAACACTATTCCAAATAAAAGTATCTTCGTTCTCCACCGTAAGTAATCTCTCAGAAATAGAAAGTCATTAAATAACATACAACATTTGCACCTTTGCGTGCTCATTCGAAGTACGTAAAATTCTTCAATTCTCAAAAAAACTGTATTTTTTCAACATTTTAACATTTTATTTTTTAAAAAGATATATTTTTTTTATTTAAAATTTTTTAATTTCGGGCAGTAAAAATGTATCCTGATTATTAAAATTTATTTTTATTTTCGTGTAGCTGTTATAGTTTTATTACATGCCTGAACTTTTCGGAGCTGACCATATATATATATAGTATAGTATATATATAGGGGTATATATTGAAGTACAAGACACTCTATCCTATATATATATAAATGATATATATATATAATAATTCTATATAATAATATAATATATAAAAATATATTATATAGTATATAATTAATATATATAATATATATAATATATATATCAGGGCTTGGGTTGCTAATAGTACATTTTGTCAAAGTACAAGTAAAGTTACAAGTAACAATAGTAACTCAGGCTAGAAATTGTTCAAGTACAATAACATCAGTACAACGTACTTCTAGAAACTTTCGTTAAAGTACCAAAGTACACAGTATCAAGTAAGTGGTATCCAGACGTACAAGTAAAAGTAAAAGTACAAGTACAAGAGATACTTTATTAAAACTTTCATATATATAGATATATCTATATGAATTATATTTAATAATTTTCATATATAGTATATTATATGATAATATATATAGTATGATATATTATATATATATATATATAATAGTATATAGTATAAGTATATATAATATATATATATATAATATATATATATATATATTTGTGATATCATCATCATCATCATCATCCATCATCATCATCATACACCATCATCAATTACACATACTTTCTCCCCAAGACAAGAACTGGGCGTAAGACGCCTACTTATGCCACGGATCAGTATGGAAGTGAAGAATATGAAGCAAAGTCAAGAAAGAAAAGAAAGCATACGCCCTTTATAGCAAGTTTTTGTGAGAACTAGTCGGTCAGAAAATCCACCTAGAGCTTCAGGGACGCGAAGGAACCCTCACTAGGATCTGTCAATGTTGGAGGTCAATTGCCCTTGGTCCAGGTGGGCTTACAACCATACCCTCACGACAAACCGCCGCCATTCATTCCTATTATTCACCTTTCTTCTTTCCTCTGCAAACTCACATTTCCTCCTCCAGGCATTCCTTTACGGTCTGTAAGCCGGTTGATTCCCAACCGACAACTCACCACTATACATTCCTTTTACTTCAACAATTATCTTCAATCTTTTCCACATGAAAACCAAACTATTGAATTACTTTTATTTTTTTTTCTCATATACATGCCCCTTTCTTTCACACCAACACAACTTCTACTTACTTCATTCCAATTTTATCCAATTCTTCTCGCACCTAACCACCCCAAAGATGTCCATCTGAATACATTGAACTTTAGATCAATACCCTTATCATGACATAGGTCCTCACTATCTATACATTAAACACAGGGTTTAACAACAATACTCCTCAATTAAGAAACCTAGCGTCACTCAAACTTAGTTCCCTTTTACATCTACCAACGATTTAATTGCACAGCCCCTCTGCCATTCACAACTTCCCTACTGCACTCTGCATCATTCCATTTCCTTATTCATCCGACATTTTTCTTAAAATATTTAAACTCAGAACTTTTTTCCAGCTGCTCACCATATAACAATTTCACACACCGAGGACTATCTCACTCACAACCATAATTACTCTTATCTGCGTTTACTTTTCAAACCCTCTCTTAATAACAAAATATAATACAAGATATATATATATATACATCATGCGCATATAATAGGTAGGGAACCTTCACTCTGTTAAAAAAATAATAAACACCCTTGCCATCTCCTACTCTAATTCTTTTCATTAAACCATCCATATGCAGAATTGAAATAAACCCGAAGGAACCATAAAAACATCCCTACCATCACTCTGAACTAATTTGAAATTTAAACTTATCACTTCGACTCTATTTATTCTTACACACACTCAATTGTATAAAATAATATTCAGAAGCTACTACCATATATCAAATAAACCTGCATGAGGTGCTTCCTAATTTAATCATATCGTACGTTTGTTGGCATAAAACCGCCTAGAACTAAATACTTTATTCTCTCCTTCTCCTCTTCCAATCTATTTTGTTCAATGTTAAAGATTGAATCCACACTCCTTACCATTACTAAAACGCACCCACCTTGTTTCTTTCACACTAATCAGTACTCAGTCATCGAACGCACTCTTTCGAACAAAATACTAGCAATATATCTTCGCCTACATACATCAACTAAACACTCTACCCAACTATAATAAACTTTTACAGTTCACATACATCCCCTATATCACACAATAACTAAGCTACACCCTTATATAAGGGTACTATTTTGCTCTCCTTCTCAACAAACCCTCCAAAACGGGCTTTGTTACAAATCACAGCTTTCAGCAACTCAAAAAAAAGTAATTAAAAAAACTCGCCATATTATTGTTTAATATTATATATATTATATAATGTACAAAATTTTATACTGTTTTTTCTTCATATTTTGAAAATCAACTTAATTAAAACTCTTTTTGACAAGGGATATACAAAATTTCGTCATCTTAAATTTAAATTTTTACAAAGATAATTGATTTTAAAATTCTGAAGAATGGGTTCCAGAATTTATAATTGACACTCAACTTTACGAAAATTACATTCAGCAAAATTTAAAGAAATCTCAGGCTAATATTAAAATACTTTTGTAAAATTTTGAGTTTCTTGGGAAAATCAGTTGCAAAATTCGACGTAAAATTGATTGGTTTTAAAAAACAAACTTTACACCAGTTTAAATTTAGATTTATGTTTTCGATGAAAACATAATAAAAAAATATTTAATATATAAAGATAAACTCCTTTACCTTTATGCTCATTATCAAAATATATTAATAACAAAGTATGAATATTAATCTATGCAAAAACATAGACAATACGGCAAAGCCTTTCCATACCGTATCAGCTGTATTATTATTTAGAACTCTAGACCATTTACATCATCCCCTTCATTTGAACCTAAAATGCTCATTCCTCTTCAGGAAAACGACAAATAACCGGATGATTTTGAATATCTAGTCCCAAACTGAGGAATAATATGTATAATCCTATATCATAATTTGGAATCTCAAACCGACCTAATGAAAATCTAAGTTTTAAAAGTCTTTAATGTTATGAAGTGAATAATAATAATAAAACTCTTAAACACATGATTGGTATTCTGTGATTATCTCTTGTTGTTATTAAGGTTTTAAAGTTTTTATTATATATTATAATTGTAAGTCTTGAAAATGGAAGAAGTATTCTTACCCGAAACTAGTGCGCTCTAATATTAAATTTTAAAAGTGTTCAAAGTATGATAAGGCTATGACAAACCTCGCTATTATTATATATATTATATATGAATATATATATATATATATAAATACCTGATATATATAATATATATATTATATATATAAAAAAATATTAAAATATATAATAAAATTATTATATATATTATCTATATATATTATATACATAATATATTGATATTTATATATATATATAACGAAAAATATAAAATTATTTAGAATACAAATATTATTTATTTTTATAGTCATACGTAATAGATATGTATAAAAAAAAAAAATAATATACTTGGCAGGACCAATAATGTCAAACATAAGTAAACTCTGCAAGTCTGTTGCAAATATTCAAGTACAGCGAGTGCGAAGTCACAAGTACAAGTAACAGATAATTGCTTAGAATCCTGCAAGTACATAGAGTACAGAATAGTAGCAGATACTCCAAAAAGTGTACTTAAGTCCAAGTAATAGGCATAGCAGGGGTACTTCGTCACTTGAACCAACCAAACCTGATATATTATTAAATATATTATATATACTATATATTAATATTATAATATATATATATATATATATATTATATAATATATATAATTAGTATATAATATAATATAGTACAATATCAATATATATATAATAACAAATAATAAAATTATATATAATAATATTATATATATACCTACTATATATAATATTATATATATAAAATATCATGATGAAACAAGTAATCGATTGTAAATAATTAGGCTTATATGTTGATGAAAACGGGAAACGGATATGCAAAGTGTGTAGGTAAAGTTTGTGAAATTACGTATGGAAGGTGGCTTGTGCAATTAAAATCCATTGTGAATACAAAGGGACAAGTCTTGAGTGCTTCTAAGATTTTGGCATGAAATTGCATGTTGTTCACCAAATCCAGCATGGTGTTTAATAATAGTTGTGAAACTATGTGTGGATGAAAGGTAATAACATCATATATACAAGTACAATCTGCTCAGATGAATAATCTTTATGGATGTAGGGTGAGAAGTAATTGATAAAAATGAAGAATGACGTTTAGGGAGTTGTGTGGTGTGAATTAATAGGAGAAATGAGAGATAAACAGAAGTGTTGTATAAGAAAGGTTGATCATTGTGAAGGATGGATCGTAGATAGTCGGTTGGTTAGCGTTATGTATTTGGGTAAGTGCGTGGAAATTGACCGGGGTGGAAGAATCCCGGAATAAAAAGTGGATTGTGTCAGTAATGGAGTGTCTAAAGGAAAGTAATATCAATTTAGCAGCAGCGAGAAGAATGGTGCAAAACTAAGGAGTAAATTTGGTGGGGAAAGGATGTTTTTGTGAAGGGTATGGTTGTGTGACCTGGCCCAAGGGGATGAACCCTACATTGAAGATGGATTTATCGAAAAAGAACTAGAAGAAGCAAAGTGAGGTGTACGTTTTGAAGTAATTTTTGATACCCATTATTCAAGTTCAGAGAAGAGCGTATAGGTGATATTCTGGTTCGTCACTATCAAGACATTCGACGAGCGAGAGAGAATAATCGAGTTATGAGGGTGAGCAAACCAATGTCTACTATGTTCTTTCAGAGATACAACCATGACATCAATATCTGACATTATAGCTCGTACCTACTACTGTAACATTGTGTTTCACATTAATAAATCTGTAACATAGCAATATACCAGAACTAAACTAATGTTACTACAGAGAGTAACGTTTACCAGGGGAGTACGAATTGTATGACATCAACTACTAAGCACAGAATAAACTGTCTAACCTTGAAGCAAAGTTCAACACCACTCTGAACACCATGTACATCCCTACAACTGACAATTTGCATACAAAACGTCAACTTCCTTAGGGGTATAACATCACACGTGAAATGAATTACACCTAAATCATATATTACTCTTAAACATTAAAATTAACGTTTTATAATTATTTATCAAATTTTGACAATTTTAAATTAATTTTAATACAAAAGAAATTATTAACATAAACCTATTTGATTTATTTTATCATAAATAAACTTAAGAGCCATTAGAAGAACAGGTTATATTATAGACTTTAGTGCTGTTAACATAAGTTTTAAATCACTAATACATTATAATATAAAGCTAAACAATAACAATATAAACCTTAGAACTAAGAATGATAATATGGATGTACATAACGTCAACCCTAGTAACACATCATTTAAATATGCACCCATAAACTTTTACTTAAAACATTAACAAACATAAACCCTGTATTAATAGCATCGTAAACAAACAGCTAGTATAAAAGATATACTACATAACTACATCATACATAAACTGTAAAAAAACCTAATAATAATATTAATATTAACTATACACTATTTTATTCAATATATTATATATTATTCTACTATCAAACAAAGCCTAACTAAAGCTAAATTCCCATAGTTTATTACATAATGTTTAAATTATTACATTTAAAACTATTTCATATTATAATAATTTAAACGTAAAGTTTATTATGTAAAATAAAATAACTGGAGACTGTCTTAAAATCATACATTCCACTGATTATAAATTGAATACATTACTCACGATACTTGCAAATTCTTTTAACCAAATAGTAAAGCTATTTTGTAAATATATATAACTTAAAAAAATAATTCATCACATAATATATATATATATTAAAATTGATATAGTGGTAATATATATATTATAATATTAATATATATATATATTATATATATATATATATGATATATATTATAATTATATGTATAATATATATATATATATATATATAATATAATATATATATTATAAATATAATATAATATATAATATATATATATATATATTATTATATATATAATATATTAAAGATTACTATTATATATTATTATATACTATATATTATATTATAATATATATAGTATATATATATAATATATATATAGTATATATATATAATTATTTAATTATATATATATATATGATATATACTATATTATATAAAATGGAAAACGAAGACATTATTTGACCGATGCGATTACCACCACCATCACCATTGGACATATGGAACTCTAGGCTTATATGGAACGTTCATCTGCACTCCAGTGTTGAATGGTTTGTTCTTTTTTTACTCACAGTTCTTTCTTGCTTTTACTTGCACATTTTCGCATTAAATATAAGAACTTGTTTCTTTATTCTTAGCACACCAAACGCACTAATATACTTTACTTCGAATATACTTAATCAAAGCGGAAGAATTTTTAAACATCTTATTTTTTTTATCTTACCACAAATTGCCAGTATCCTTTCCAGAAGGAGCGTCGTCTACAAGCGCTCTTATTTCCTTTGGTCCCATGCTCTAGACTCTAGACATATATCGAAAGCTTTCGATAGAATATGGCGCAAAGTTGTGATGATATTTAAACTTACTTTATTCGATATCTATCTTTTCTCAGTGTAACCTTTTTGACTTCCTTTTTTGATCCTTCAATAACCATTGAAGACAACGACCGTTAATAGTTTAAATATCTCAGTATTGTGATATTTCTCAAGAACTTTTCTAGCCCAAGATTTCCTACTTTTTATTAATAACATTCTGTCTGTAACTTAATCAATTATTCACAATTATGCTAACGCCTCCGCTCTTCAACGTACATTACTTTCATTAGATGTTTCACTCGACTGTACAGTTAGTTGGATGAGACTTGGGAGTCAGCTGACCTTCTCGGTTTTGCTCTTCAGTTCTTATATTGAGGTCATGAGGAAGTATGGTGTGTTTAAATCCTCGAAATATTAATTTCTTGTCTGTCTACTCGACACAAAGATCGACATAACAAATTATTAAAAGAACAATACAAGATCTTCCTTCGATTAATACCTCACAACCTTCAAACCTTCCTCAGACATCGTTTCAATAATATGCTTGATATAATTTCATTTTTTCTACGTTACAATCTTCTTTGATAATCATAATGTTTCGTCCTCATGCTAAGGAAACTTTTAAAGAGGTAGGTGTAACTCGAGCGAGCGTGCCATTAAGAGCTTTCACTTCAACTGCAAGAAACAAAACTCCGTGAGCTTGGCTCTATAATTCGGGCCAGCGGTCAGTTGGTATCAATAGCCTTGTGATGAAACTATCCTATATAAATTATGCATTCGTAAAGATTATTATAGACTTGTTCTTAGAAAATATAATTTATTAAACCTTCACTTCAGGCTTATCTATCCTCACCTATTCTATTATCTGTCCATACGAGGTTGTGTCAGTGGGAATTTGCTACAACCTCTATAGTAACTAACCGTTTTTGTAGTCTGGAAGACTGTTTTCTGAGTTTTTGAACCGGAACTTAGAGGGTGTAGCCCCCAAAGAGTGTTTTTGGTTCCTTAAAGGTTTCAAATTGAAACTTTTAAGGAGACAAAAACAACATTTGGGGGCTACGCCCTCTACGTTCTGGTTCAAAAACATCGAAAACAGTCTTCCATACCTCAAAAACGGTCTCACCTACCTTAGAAACCCCAACCTTGACACATTAAGTGTTAAAAACCGGATGTTGCAAAATGTTGCAAATGCTTCATGTGCAATTTTCGGTTGAAACTTCCGGATGCCGATTTGGTTGCTGGTAGCGCTCCCCTTACTACTAAGGTAAGTGAAATATAAGACGAAGAGCATGTTCATCTTATTTTAAGATCAAGGTGTTGTGTATAGGGTATTAACAACCTTAGTTAGACGATCAATGCCGAATTTTATTATAACGTTTTGACACCGTTGTGGGAAAAATCATTCGTCGCAAACAGACAAGAACTGTGGCGCAACTGCAACTGATTTCTTCACTGATGCAATGTCTCAATCCAACCAACGACTCCTTCAAAATACAAGAGTTTTTGGAGATCAACAATCATTACGTTCTTTTCGAATTCTCCTTATTCACAGATATCATGGATCATCAGAAGGCAGAAGCCTATCCGCAATTTCGGAACAATTCAAGTAGCAGCTATCGAGGTCGAAGGAGAAGCGACATACGGCAGTAGGATCAGCAGAAGTAGGCAGGAACGCGGCGGCGAGTTCGATAGTGATGAAGAACACCTCCATCGTCTATACAAGGGTTGATACTTCGGCGGATAATTCTTTCGACAGGAACAATTTCCTACCGAAGATCGTGAGAGAAATACGGAAAATAAAAAAATACCCATCTGTCTTCTCATAGCAGACAGAGTGGATAAATCTTACGGCCCGCGTGTTATATTAGCACTTTATGATAACACCCAGTAGCCCACGCTCAAGCATAACTGGGGAGCGATACTAGCATGCTATTTACCACGCCCAACTTTCTTTGTGCCAAAAAGCGAACATGGAAGGCGAAATTGGAAAAAAAACATAAGAAAATAATTCATTCGTGGGATAACGAAAACGCTTTCAGAACGGCGAATTGCGAAAACGTATTTAAAAAGACGACGCCGGTCCTTGGAATTTGCAATCACGCAAAGCAATTTCGATCAATTTAACGTATTCCCTTCTGCGAAGAAAGCGAACATGTGAGACTACACTTTTCTCCTGATTCCCGCATATTTACCGTAATGTAGTACTCTATGAGACTTTTCCTACGACGATAATATGGGAGAATCGAGGACATAATAACCAACCTCCCTAACTGCGGCACTCACTTTGAAGTAGATTTAATCATCGAAGCTTTTCCCGAATATTGACCTTATTCTAGAATCAAAATAAACCAGTAATATAGATGGTCGGCTGAAAACTGCGAAATTGATCATTAGAGCAAGAAAATCACAAGAAAGCGTTTTTAAAAAATCTGGTCTTCTCAGTCGAATTAAAAATCAATTCTCATTCCGAAGGATTTTTCTATATTTGTCGACGTCTCTCCGAATCTTGCAAAAACGCGTCTTTAGATACTTATTCGACATGGCGGGAACACAGCGTATCAGTCGCATTGCCAAATTTTATCTTCTGAATAATTTACTCCGCTCTTTGAATAAGGGGATTATGAGTCTTAATTTCGACCTTTCTTTGCTGGGTAGAAATAGAGGCTTAATTATTCTAGGAACTTCTAACGAATGCCGTATCCCTGCGCACAGAACGACTATCTCGACCGGGGATGTTCAAAGATTACAGAGTGGACTATGAACGACGTTTCACGGGCAAACAATCGATTTATTCAGGTCGGACCTTTAAAGCAATACGACTACCCTTCAGAGGCGTAGTTCGTTGACTAGTTCATTTTAACATCCGGATCGATAGCCCCAGAATTACCGGAGGTCGAAAGGAAACGGAATCTTTACGAGAGTCCGCTATATATATAGAAGAGATATATTTTTTTTATGAAACAAAATAAGTTTATATTTGTGAAAAGTTATATAAAAATTATTCGAGACCCCGCGCCAAAAAATTTTCATTTGGCTTTTCCTCATAATCAGCATACATACAATTATGTGTATCCGACAACATTTTCTCGAGCCGTTATTTCGACGTATACGTGCGTGAAAACGATCAAATATATCATTAAAATTCTTTTCTTATTCGCGCATGTTTGTAACTTGTTGTTTATGCTATAATATGGATAAACATGTTTTCGACCAATAAAATATCCGTTATATTTAATATTTATTTTAAAGGAATAAAATTTCATTTTGAAATGATTGTGATCTTATTTAAAGCAATTGCAAACGATATTAACAAACATTTTCTTTGAAGAAACATCAAGTCATTCTCCTTTATGATCGGTGGAAGGACTTACTGTGTAAAACGTTTTCATGGAGCAGCGCTAAATATAGACGGATGTTTTTCGTTTCTTTCAATAGATTCCTCCTTTTTCAAAATATCAACTTTTTTTCAACTGGCACGATTATTCGGGGCTTCTGCTCACATTTTTTTTTTATGGTTTATTTTTGATTACAAGAAGAAAAAAAAATAATTTTTCTTTTTTTTAAGCAAAATAACCAGTAAACAAATACTTTAGTATCATTGCTTTTTTTCTCTGATAAATTGGCATTACGCGGTCTATCTATTTCTAAACTCCCGTCTCGCCGTCATTAATAATAACCTGTAATAATAATATAATTTAATAAATAACCTACTTAATAATAATTAATAAAATCTAATAATAAAATCAAGAACTATAATAAATAATATAATAATTAATAATCAATATAATAATAATAAATAATAATAATAATAATGATTAATAATAAATAATATAATAAATAAATAATATTAATAAGAGAAGCAAAGAAGAAGAAAAAAGCAAGAAGAGAAGAAAAAGAAAGAAGAAGGAAGAAGAAGGCAAGATAGAGAAAAAAAAAAAAAGAAGAAGACAGAAGCAAGAAAAGAAAGAAGAAAAAGAAGAAGCTAAGAATTTAAAGTTATTCCTTTTCTTTCTTTTTATTTTTAACTACCTTTACCAGATGATTACGGGAGCATTTGCTTGGGTATGTGTGGACGTGTTTTTGATGAAGAAAAAAATTACTGCCCGTAACGCATCCAATTGCTGTTGCACCAGCCAATAAGCACGCATAGGGCACGAATGATAAAACTGCGACGCCAGCCGAAAAGAAAAATCTGCAAGAATTGAGCCGTATAAAGGCGCATCTTCTTTAAACGGAAGATCCTACAAGATTCTCAACAGCTATCCGGATTATTATTTTCTCTTTCGATTTGATTATGAAGCGGTTTGACCGAAAAACACGGGAGCTAAAGAATTAAATTTCGACCTGTTCCTACCTCTTTTTGTTTCAGACGACGAGAAAAAATCTTCGGGGAAGGGGAAGCATCATCGGGATTTTGGAAAATGAACCGATCGAAGCGAAAACATCCGTACAAGACGACAGCAAGTGAGAACCCTCACGTTGACAAGAGCTATATAGGCCAGTAAACAGTTTGGCTGATGGCGCTCCCGCTGCGGCTGAACAAACAGCCGAAGTTATTAGGGAAAAAGCAGACACCCAATTCATGAACGCACGTAAAGCTATTGACCATTTCCTATAGGACCGGTACGAAACCTTTTTAAGATTAACGGACACCTGCATGAAGGAAAACAATATCGACCTTTAGTTCGCATCAGATAGGAGCTAGAAATTGTTAATGCGGGTACTAGCCCTCTTACCGGCGATGCCTTTCTCCAGCCTGGTTTGAGAAAAATATCTATTCAACGACTTATTCCCAAATTAAGAATCGCTCTTAAACTAAAAATGCCAAATATTGTTCGGCTCGAGAGGCCACTGGAGCAGACCTAATCAAAATGCACGGGGAGCGACCCCTTCTTTTAGTTTTAAGCGAGTCCGGCGGAACGCCTTTCGGCTTGCGAACCGATTTGGAGGATTTCAAAGCGACCGAAACTTCGTACGAATTTAATTTTTTCTAGCGAGATTGCGGAACGCTTAGTATTCCCTCCGTTTAACGACCAATTAACTACATTAACTGTGGTTTATAACGTCATCGAGGATAATTATGGAAATCTCGTCGTTGCTTGTTTAATTTGCAAAAAATCGGAGTTCGTTTTAACCATTAGCAAACCAAAAAAAAAAAAAACAAAAACCAAAAACGCACCACACCAGCCCAGAATCATTGAATACAATATGATCATCATAAATCAATTTTATATGGTCTTTAATGTCAAATATAATATAATTATTTACACGAAATTTTCTCCTAATACAAATGCAACGGATAATATAACAACGCGTAGTATTAATTTTTAACTTATTATTAATCTGTTACATATCTATACGTGAACTGCGTCAAATGTTGTTAGAAAAAGTGCTCTCGATAGAGCAAAAGCCACAAATGAAAGTATTTTTGGCGGGCGGTCTCGAAATATTCTTAATTATTTCCAAAAAGGATAGGTTCTAAAGCACATATCGTCTTTTCATAAGGACGTGCCCGTAGAAATTTTTTTTCCCTATTCGACCTGTATTCGGGCTATCAATGGTTTAAGTGATTTAGCCATCAGACTGCTCCGAGAGATGTGCTGCTTTAAAGTCTCGATGATCGCGGATTCCTAAAGTTTTTAGTCCACCGTATTTGCTTGAACAGTCCCGTACGATATTCGTTCTGACTGCGAGGGACTTACGGCATTCCGTTAAGCCCCTAAGTTAAATTAATTTTTCGCCGGTATCGATCGAATTAAAATTTCTAATCCCTTTTGTCAAAACGAATGATATTCAGAGATTAATTTTGCCCAAGCCCGCTATACCGGTCCCCTTGCCAAACTTTAGGACCTTTTCCGTTCGGAGGAGCGCCGACAAATATGAACATAAAATTGCGAAAATCCCCAGAATTTTTTTTTTTATTTTTCTAACCGGATTTTTTTTTTTTTTTAACAACCCCGCTTCATTTTCCCTTTTCTAATATCATTTCGCGTTTTCCGCGACCTTTCCAAATGTTTATTTCGTTTTAAGTACGGTTTAATCGGGACGCCTTCCAGCATTTTCATCATAATGACCCGAGTGTGGTCGCAAGCCTTTCTCCTATTATATCGTTTGACCAGTTACAAGATACGCACATCGGGAATGCCCGAATGGGAAAGAGGCTTGTAACAATTTTTCGTTTCTTTGAAGGTAACGTTTAATGCACAAACGTTGCCGTAAATTCCCAATTTCAGGAACCCGTGATATTTTAATATCTTTTCCAATTGGTTTCTAACTGCTCGCTATTGGATGGTTTTCTTCTTTTATACCGCAGGATTCATCGTGTTTGTAAATGGCAATCTGGACCTTTCCATATAGTGAATAAATGCAAATAGCCAGTAGATAACTCCTGCAAATGCGAGACTGGTATTTCCCCGATTTCGTTTTATTTCTCCGATTTCCGGTAAGACGTTTCTGAAAAATATTCCGCCCCCCTTTTATACGGCATGAAAGAATGTTTCTTGGAATATGTGATCTCCCCCCGATGCTGAGCTATCGTGTTTCTTTTCCCGCCTCGATAAGCGTTACCGGTTTTCGATTGGGATAGATTCCTGATATTCATTGATTATTTTTTAGTTTTAATTTCAACTGGACCCCTTATTATTTAATTTATGGCTGGCTTATGATTTTTGCTAACGTATCTCGAACTTATATCGAGTGTTGGGAATATTGTCTTCGAGATCTGTACTGAAACTCTTCTGCGTTTCACCACGTTTTTGCGGCAAATTCATTATGCGAGAGGTCCGAACGGCTGTGGCGGGTTATGTTTATGGGTTCAACGAATTCTATTTTTTGTAAATTACACAACGGTGAAATTTCCCCGTGATTTTCCCCAGTTTGTTTATATAACATTAATTAGTTATGTCTTTTATGGGGAATTGCGAAGCTTCCGACCAATTCCCGTTTAAAAATCCATTTCAAAATATTTCGGTTCGCCTTTTAATTATGCAGTTCGTTTTTGCTACCATGGTTGCCTAACACTCACAATAATAGGAGTCCCATTTTCTCATTTCGAATAAGTTCTATCTCTGTCGCCCTTTTTGCCTGTGAATTTGCCGTAGTTTGTAGCGATTAGTTTGGAATAAGGTGGAATATTTTTCATATATGGGAAAGTCGTTCATGTTGGGTGAGTGTTTAGAACACCCATTACCGATTTTAGCTTCTCGATGGCGAATAGAGGTTGATTTATCGTTTTTTTTTCATTAAGTTCGTTTACAACTTTCAAACTAATATAACAGAAAAGTCCAACTTTTAAACTTCGAATTCGGTTACCATTGCCTCTTTTCCCCGGGCCCGGGTTTTGCGCCAATTAGGAGCGTCATCCGGAAAAACTGTTCGCGGGACATATCTCTGTCCAACGTGAGGCGTATCCCGCTTCGAGTTAGTCGTTTTTGTACGTTTTTGTAGTTTTCCCCAGAAGGCACATAGATGCACCCCCGATTTTTTTTCTCGGTTGTCCCAGATGATAGCAGATGGAAAATGAGCGGGTCGTTTATTCCCCCTTTAAGTCCCCGGTTTTCCCGGTCCAACGTCATGATCCCCCCCAATCGAAGAGCAAGAATACTTAATCTCTCGCTGGTCTTTTCCCCGATTCGATTCCCGCTGATTGAGGAATCTTGACGGTTCCGTGTTTTGCCAGTGGACTTCATCGCTTCCTTGCAGATTTTACTTTCCTCCTTTTCCGACTTTTATCCCTCGTCGCATTTTTGGTCTATAAGAGATTTAGATAAGCCTTTTTCTTTACCAACAAAATCATTTAATGCTATTCTCAAGGTGCCTAAATCCCGACGGGTAAATGTGGTCGGTAACGTTGTTAGCGACCCGACTCCCCTTTTATAGCTGCCCGAAAGAGTAATAATATACACGAAATAAAATTTATTATTGTTATTTAATTCTAAAATGTATATATGTAGTTTTTTTTATTGATTTAACAAAATAAGCAAAAAAGTAATTATTAGAGGTGTGAGTATTTCGACATGTAAATAATTTAATTTGTAGATGTTTTATAGTCTTTGAAATCCCACATTCGTTTTTGGTTTAAGTGTATAAATACGTTTGACGAAATGATTTCGTTAGATTTGAGTAATATAACAGATAGTACTTCTCTTTAACAATACCCGGAATGGAACTTTGAACTAAATTGAACATTTACAACGTGAAATCAAAATAGTATTTTAAAAAATAATAACATAATTTAATACAAAGTAACATTTAGCAACTATTTTCGAAACTTTCTATATAATAAGGCTTGAAGGAGTTGTGGAACTTATCATTTTTCTGATAGATGGTGACTTTCCCGGTAGCCATCACACGCGCTATCGTTTTCACTAACAATCCAAGACGGCGATTGACGTACCCCCGACCGGTGGTTTCTCTCACCCCGAACATGTAAAACGGAATCCTTTTGGTCCCGGTTCGAGGATATCTACATCACTTTGGGAAATTCCGGTACGATCCGGTCATGCCCATCAACTTACAAACTAATACAAAATACGACGAAGAGAAGAGTTGCGAACCCGACGTTATTCGATATTGGACCTCTTTAAAAAGAACCGAACCTTTTTTTTAAATGTTTAAGAGTTTTCTTTACCGTCCCCGATTTAAAACACACGGATCCTATTCGTAAATGACTGCCGACCCCAAGGGTTATTGTGCGACTTACACGCAAGTAGATACGCTGCGATCCTTAGCCGGTTATCCCAGAATTGAAGATACGGACATGTACGTCTCCCGCTTCGCACTGATCTTTGCTTGTGCCAAAGGAATACACGCGCAGAATGTGGAAAAAACCGAACTTTTTTTTTTCTGAAGGCCTTATTCATTTGTCGTTTGCGGCAGAAGGCTACTGGTGACCGGCTTCTTATATATCCAGAGCCTTTACTCAGCAAGATATACGTAAACGCATTCAGGAGTCTTCCACAATTGCGACGTATTAATTAATTAGGAGTTTCCTTTAACCTTCGTCCTTTCGACCTCATTTGGTTTACTCGGCGCCCGAATCTTGCCCTCGGCGGCTTTTTATCAATCGAGAACCCATCCGAGAAATTCCAACGGAAATCGAATCTCGACAGCTCGCAGAATTAAATTCAACCCAACAGATTTAACCGTCCAGGTCTTTGGTTGATTTCAGACCTTGCTTTTGTGGAAAAGCCTAGGGTGGCGCCGAAAGAATTTAACATTATTGGGGAGGGGCCCCCCCAAATAGATCGTGTGATTATGATCTCGGTTAGTGCAGGTTTTTTTTTTGGGAAAAGTCGCCCGAGACTTTTCACCTACGTTGCTATTTTTTTTTTAAAATGTTATCGACCCTTACTAATAGCTGGCTATAAAATTGTTTTTAAATAATTGAATTTTTTTCCTTCTATATATACTTTTTTTAAAAGATAAGGTTTTTAATTTTTCTTTTACGATTACTATCAACATATTCTTAGAAAAAAAACTAAAATAAAAATAAAATCTAAAAAATATCTAATACATTTGAGACAAAGTTTTTTTACAAGTGGTGAAAATATAATCTGTAGATAAGTACGGTCGTTTTTTTTCGGTTCCCCTTTCGACCCTCCACTAATTAATATAGTATGTGGCCGTGAAAGGATCCGGAAAAGTCGCCTGAACCGCCTTCATACAGTTTATAAGTAGCAACGACCTGAACTTTTGGGCCGCAAGAACGAATAGCAGATGGTCATGGCCTGGCATTTCTCATCTGACCAAATGTGTTAGCAGACATGGAGGTCTGTTTTATTTATTTTAATGCAGGTTATTCCCGCAATCATGCCCATCCCCCGATGCGCATTTGAACCCCATGGCCTACTTCGTACATTATACTTTTTTAATTATACATCGGATATAAAAAAGTAAGTCTGCCCACAAAAAAAGAGGGGGCTGGACTGTTTTTTGGGTACATTTCACTACCGATACCCGGGTAGACGCCCCCCCCCGATGTAGGTGGGTCTCTCGCCTCTAGGTGGACTATGGGGGGGGCTATCCCCCTCCGGCGATGGTATCCCCCCGGAACCCCTGCTAACTGGGTTTTGGATGTCGCGGGCGTTCCTCCGGACATTCCCCTCGGGGTATGTGAGTCCCCCTGACCCCCGTACCATCGGGTCGATGCCCCCTAAAGTGGTAAAAAGCCGGCAAAAAAAAAAGCTTTTATCTTCTTGACCCGCAACACAAAAAAGCTTTTACCCATGTTTTAGACTCGTCTTAGAGAAAAAAACAAGCAAACTTACATTTTTTAGAACCACCCCTGCTAAAAAAAAATTTCTACCCTTATAGGGGCTCCGAGCCGTGGGGTAGGCCGTTAAGGATATGGTTACCGGAGGGGTGGTCGGAGGACCCGCGCACCAAGCAAAGAGCGGGGGTGGGAGACTCCCGTCGAGGGGGGTTAGTCCCCCGCCGTAGTCCACTAGAGGCCGGAGGAGACCCGACTTCCTGCTCGCGCGCGCCGTCTCACCGTGGGGTATTCGTTAGTTTAAACCCCCAAAATTTTTTTTTGTATCGGACCCTTATCCCGACCCTAGGGCCAGCAACCCTAAACCAAAAAATGGGCGCTAGGGTGAATTTAAGCGTCGCTTATTGATTTATGTGCACACACTTTAACACGAAGTTAAAAAAAGGTTAATTACAGTTGCATTTTGGTATCTAGAAAGTCTCCCTACTATCGTTAAACCAATTATACGTCTATTTAGTGACGGATGTCGGACTGATATAAGTCGAAGGTCTAAAGGCCAATTTTCCCGAAAATAATTTTGACTTAAATAATTTTTAAAAGTTTTCTTGGGATTTTTAGATTCGGACTTGTTTCTATTTTTATGTCCTGGCCTTCGAAATATCAGTTCCCTTCCGAACATCACTATTTGGGACTTCACGTGGTTAACCCTAAAGCGTTACCCGATCCTTTTTTTCCGGTTTCCTTTGACAAACGTTCCTATAACTATGTGTCGGCTTCGGGAATCCGAAAGGTCGTGACCCGTTTCAATACCAATTACCTAAGCATAAAACTATTCTTCAATCCCGAATTATGACGTTTATATAATGGAGACTGGATGGGAACTGATATAAGTCGAGGTCTAAGTGCAAATTCGAAAAATATTTGGACTTAAAATTTGGTGTAGTTATTTTCCTTGAGACTTTTAGGTTTTAGCACTTAGACCACTCGATCATATACTTAGACTTGACTTAGCTTTAACCCTTGCTTACACTTAGATCGGATGACTTGACTTGACTTCGACCTTAGACCTTCGATAATGGCACTTGCTTTCCGACTTGACTTAGACCTCTGACTTGCTTGACTTGCTAGATTGCCCTTTCGAATTAGCATTGACCTCTCGTCTTCGCCTTAGACTCTCGACTTGAATAGGCTTCGACTTGGCATTGACCTTCGACTCTGCACTTAGCCCTTGATTTAGCACTTAGACCTTCGATTAGCACTTAGACCTTTCGATTATATCAGTTCCCGTTCCGACACTTCCACTTATCGGTCCCACCCCGATGTTTATCCTAAGAGTCAACCCGTCAACGTTAGGCGTTTTTCGGTTCCCTTGAAACGTATTTATAGTGTTGCCTTACGGGATCCGAAGACAGTCGCTGAACCCGCTTTTCAATACCATGCCTAAGCTAAACTCTATTCATCATCTATTGACGTCTATAATGACGGTGATCGGGAGGAATAGTCGAGGTCTAAGTGGCCAATTCGAAAAATTTTGGAACTTAAAATTTTTTTAAATATTTTCTTTTGGAAATTTTAGATGTTTAGCACTTTGACTCTCGATTACTGACTTTGATTAGTCCCCCCCCGGGCGTGGTGCGGGTCGTGAAGTGCTATTACGAGCCGAGGCCACCCCCGCGGTCGTGAGCCTGTGAAGGCGGGCTTTTGAGCATGGGTCAAGGTAGGTCGGCGTGGGTTGAGGCGTGGGTCGAGCGTGGGTTGAGCATGGGTTGAGGGGGCTTGAGGTGGGTTGAGCGTGGGTGAGGTGGGTTGAGCTGGGGTTGAGTGTGGGCTTGAGCGTGGGTTGAGCGTGGGCTTGAGCGTGGTTACTGGGTTGAGTGGGTCGAGCGTGGGCTTGAGATGGGTTGAGCGTGGGTTGGCTGTGGGTTGTAGGTGGGTTGAGCGTGGTTGAGCGTGGGCGAGGTGGGATGACGTGGGTCGAGCGTGAGTTGATGTTCCGTTCGGCAGAATATAGTATGTTTTTGAGTTCGTTTGTTCGTCTGACCTTGACTTAGTACTTACACTTTCGACTTTTCTTAGCTTCGGATTAGCACTTAAGACCTTCGATTAGACTTGAGTTCGACTTAGATTAGCTTCGACTTAGCCCTTGACTTGACTTAAGCACTCTGGACCTCTCGAGCTTTGTTAGATTCGCATTCGCATCTTGACTTCGACTTAGCATTTCAGGACTTTCGACCTTACCACTTGTCTTCGACTGTAGCATCTAGCTGTCGTTAGCACTTAGACGTTTGACTTAGCACCTATTAGACCTTCGATTGGCACTTAGATTCGACTTAGCACTTAGGACTTCCGACTTAGAACTAGCCTTCGAATTGCATTTAGTTATCGACTTGCACTTAGACCTCGACTTAGCACTCTAAAGGGGGGGGGGGGAAAACCTTTTTGGGGGACAAACTTGGCCATTAGACTATGTTGAGCGTAGACCCTGAGATTGACTTGACCCTTCGGATTGGACTTAGACTTGTTGCATTTGACTTCCGAATTGATTTTAGACCCTTATCGGACTTCAAGCACTTCTTAGCAGTTCGATTTTACGTTCCGTTCGCACGTCAACCCCTACTATGGGCTTCACGATGGTTTTATCCCTAAAAGCGTCACCCGATCACGTTAGGTCGTTTTTCGGTCCCCTTCGAAACGCCACTATACTATAGTGTTCTTAGGGATCGAAGAAGTCCGGACGGCTTTTCATAAATGACGTATCACGTCACAATTGTCCGTTATGAGTCATTACTGAGCCATGCTGAGGTCTGAGTATAAGTCGAAGGTCTAAGTGCAAAATTTGACAAATATTTAATTTGGACTTACAATTTTGTGTATTTTTTCTTTGAGAATTTGATTTACATGCTTCGTATTATTAGGCCTTTCGACTTCGCTCCGGAAGGTGGTGCGGGTGATGAACGTAGTATTAGAGCGAAGAGCTACCCAGTCGTTGCGTGGCGAGGATTTAGCATGGTCAAGGAGGTCGGGCACATTGGGTGGCGCTGGGGTGGCAGTGGGTCTGGCCAAGTTCTTGGGTGGGTGGGTGGGTGGCGTGGGTGGCGTGGGTGGCGTGGGTGGAGCGTGGGTTGAGGTGGGTGGGTTGGTTGGGTGGGTTGGCGTGGGTGAGCGTGGGTTGAGGTGGGTTGACGTGGGTTGAGGTGGGTGAGCGATGGGTTGGCGTGTGGTTGAGGTGGGTCTGAGCGTGGGTGCGAGCCTGAGGTACTCGAGCGTGAGTTGATGTTCCGTTCGGAGGAATAGTATTTTTTGAGTTCGTTTGTTCGTGCTGACCGTTCGCTCGTTTGTTTTTGTTGAACTCATATTAAGTCGAGGTCTAGTGCCCATTCCCCGAAAAATATTTGACCCTTAATTTAGGAATTTTGTTCTCTGTGTTTTTTAGATTTTCACATTAGACCCCTTTGACTCCTTATTCCGTTCCGTTGGACGTCCTATATGGGATTGAGTGTAGTTTATACCTTAACGTGTGGCCGCGTCAGTAGATCGTTTTTTCGGTTTCCTTTCCGACACGTCCTATAGTTATGTCGCTATACGGAATCGCAAAAGCGGTGAACGCTTTAAATATGCCCATTTTTTAGTGTTCTGCCCGCTCCAAACTGAACGTATAGTGACCGTTTCACGGGAACTAATAAAAGTCAAGGTCTAAGTGTGAAATCTCTAAATCCCCAAAGACATTTTCCCCGATATTTTTGTTGGGTCAAATTTTTTTTTGGATTTGCCTTTGAAATCAGATTCATTGAACCGAAAGGAAGTACTTTTGACTTTCATGTGGGTTTACCGATGGTCTCGGAAACTAGGATGTACAAGAATAAACCTTCGTGGATCAGGTAGCTAATTGTTTCTAAATGCAGAAAACAATTTTTTTTTCCTTTGGGCTATTTTTTTTTCTCAAAACTTACCCGATAATACAAGAAACTATAACATTCGTGGATCCAGCCCGGGTAAGAAAATTGTTCCTAAAATGGCAAAATTTTTCATTCATTTTCGGTTGGTTTTCTATATTTTATTTTTCTCAAAACATATATATTCATGGGAACCAATTAAATTTGGAATCAGCATAGAAAATTGTTGCCTAAAAATGAAAAAAAAATGTTTGAAATCTTTTCTTGGATTTTTAATTTTTTTTTCTAAAATAAGATAGCCCTACCAAGAAATAAATCATTGTGGGCTCAGCCTTAACGACTTGTCTAAAATGGCAAACCATTTTTTTGATTTTTTGGGCATATTTTATTTTTTTTCTAAAACTCAAACTAAGAATTATAACATTGTGGCATGAGATGCAATAGATTGTTCTAATGAAACAAATTTGATTTTTTGGGATTTTTTATTTTTTTTTCCTCGAAAACTACGTTAAAAAAAATAACATTCGTGGAATAAAAGAAAACATGTTTCTGAAATGGAAAAAAAACAATGTTTGTTTTTTGGGGCATTTTATTTTTTTTTCAAATCGATGAAGCTGTAAAACAACCAATTTTTTTGTGGGACATCAACGTAAGAATTGTAAAAATGGAATTGTTTTTTTGAATTATTTGGGGGCTATTTTTTATTTTTTTTCTCCATTACAGTAGCTACAAGAAAATATAAGTTCGTGGATTTCATCTATCATTATTATGATATATGTAAAGGAGGCATGAAGTTTAGGAAATTCCCGTGTTTTGAATTGTCCGGACCCCCCCGTACCCCCGCATACGCTAAGGAGTATGTGGCCCTACAATGATTTTAGTTTTACCCCGATATCTAATTATTCCTGAGTTATTTAAGTTTTCGGTTTCCGCCCCAGAAAAAAAACAAATTTTTTTCTCAGCTGGGGTGTGCTCCCCCCGTTCACGCGTATAGATCGGGCTCCACTCGAAATTTACATACTTTCTTGATTAGGATGGAGAATTTTGATTTTCCACGTGTGTTTCCTTTTAAACTTTCAAATTGCCTTTTTTAAAAATAGATGAAACGTCGTTTTTGAGTGTTTTCTATGTGCACATTTTACAATATGTAGTTACTGATACATTTTTATGATTTAGATACCCGTATTATTTTTTTCGTTTCCTCGAAAAAATGCGGCTTAGACAGCAAAATTATTTTTGCCATCTCCGAGAGGTAAAGTACGATTATTTCGTGGCCCCTATCGAGGCCGACGGGGGGGTACCTTAAGATTTTTTTTAAGTTATTTTTTAAAGTGTACTCTATATATTTTATTATTTTATAGTTTTTCATTTCCTTAAATTCAATTTTCTTCAATAAATAATTTTTAGAATTAATTAACTAAAAATAAAAGAAAACCTTACCGCCATTTTCTCTCCCGGACGTCGTTTGTTACTTAGTGCATTTGGCGAGCACTTCCTATTTTAACCCTAGATAGATGGGGAACTGGCTTTGCGAAATTGTTTTTATTTATTCACTTATTCGCGAGAATCAGCGTAACTAGTAAAGCTTTCCCGATACGCGAAGAAATGTTAAATCTATAAAAATAAACGACTATATACAACTGGCATTTTTTTTTATAATGAACTAAATTTTTGATTATTACATTTTATAAATATTTAGATCAAAGTATTTTATATTGCCGTGCGTTATCCGTTAATAATTCCGACATCAATTCCGATGTTTCTTCTAAAACCGTTCCTTGTGGAAATTTGGAGATCTTATCGGGACATTTTGCCGTTTGGATTTCCGCTGTTCTATACAGCCGAATGAAATGCTTCAATTTTTTTTGGATTAAAAAATTTTGTGTATTTATTTTCTCTGAGAAATTTTTAGATTTTGCTTGACCTCGATTAGAATAGGCCCTGATCGATCTTACTTAGACTTGACTTAGCATTGACTTCGACTTAGCACTTAGACTTCGACTTAGCACTTAGACCTGACTTAGCACTTAGACTTCGACTTAGCACTCTGACTTCGTTTAGATGAGCTTCGATTAGACTTTAGCACTTGACTTAGACTTGACTTCGAACATTAACTATAGACTTCGACTTAGCACTAGACTTGAACAACTTAACTTAGACCTTCGATTCACTTTAGACCTTGAATAACATTTAGACCTTCGAATTGGCTTGGACTTCGCTTAGCCTTAGCTTCGACTTAGCTCTTTGACCTTGATTGCATTACCTTCGATTGACTTTAGACCTTCGGACTTATATCAGTTCCGTTCCGAAAGTATATTCGGGTTCAACGATGCGTTCTATACCGCTAAGCCCGTCCCGATCAGTTAGGTCGTTTTTCGGTCTTCCGAAAAACGTCACATTAATTAGTGTTGCCTTCGGAATCGAAGAGTCGCTAGACGCTTTTTTTAATTACATTACTAAGCCTAAACTACTCTTCATGCTTATACGTATATGTGACGTGTCGAGGACTGATATTAGTCCGAGGTCTAGTGCCCAAATTTCCCCGAAATTAATTGGACTTAAAAATTTTGCTGTATTTTTTCTTTGAGAATTTTAAGATTTTGCCAGCTTTAGACCTTCAGATTATCTAGACTTTTCGGACTTAGCTATGCCTTCGATCTACTTAGACTTTCGAATTTCACTTTAGACATTCGACTTAGCACTTAGACCTGTTAGCATTAGACTTCCATTTGTGTGTTGACGCTTCGACTTAGCTGTAGACCTGTCGATCATATATTGACTTCGATCTTAGACTCTAGACTTCGCTTTAACAACTGTAAGGACCTTCGACTTAGCAACTGAATATTTATAACCCTTAAACAGTTATGCTAATGGAAGTTACTTTTTGATGGCCTACTATTTAAAGGATATAATAGTCTATTTAACCCGTTTTTTGAATAATATAATGATTATTTGCATGGGTAATTTTAATAACAATATTTAAAAATCAGTTCCGTATTTATTAGTTTTTAAAGAACCGACTTGTACCAGTTTTCATTTCTGTCCACCTATTATTGTTTCATGTTTATAAAAGGATCATTGAGAGGGAAGCACTTAAAACTTCGTTCGTAACAAATTTCTTTTACTATTATATTTTTTCTATTGGCATTATAAATATGTGTGGCGTTATGAGATATATTTATATCTCCAATCGCTCAGTTGTTTCCCGCCGATGACAATCATGATTATCAATAGAGGGATGAATTAAATGAAATGTTCTGGGTTCTGGATCGTGCGAATTTTTTAAGCAACTTAAAAAAGAGGCCGGATTCCGAAACTAATTGATTCGCGTCCATTGACTTTCATATCGAGATATGCATCTTTTCCTTTGCGGCTGTGGTTTCCGTTCCCCACATTGTCCCAAAATGAGCGTGGCAGTCGACATTTGGTTAAATCATACTGTTTATTTCCAACGATTGACTGGATTTCCGTCAATTTCGGTCAAAGTGGAACCCTATCAATTTTCCCTCGATATTGGTTGATATTTTTTGTTGTTCAAGGATGGCGGCTAATAATGTTGAAACTCTACTGAATTCTTCTTACTAGTAATTTATCCCGCCCAAAATTAGTTTTCATCCCCTCATATTCGTTATAAGAGCTTGTGGTTGTATTTCAAGATTATATTACATTTTGCAAGGAAAATGACGTGCGATCCCCGATAAAATACCCCCCACAACGCTTTGCTAGATCGGAGAGGCGTAGAAATATCAAACAAAAGTGAATGTGTCCAGTGATCCCCTTTTTTTACCCAAATTTTTAAAACCGGCTGTCGTTATTATCATTTTCTACTCGCACGTATACAATTTATGGACAAAGACCCGCACTCCCACGCGAACGTTCAGTTTGTTTCTAAGATATGTTATTGACTATCGGTGTTAAATAGGCTGATCTGACCTTTGTTATTTTTCTGAACTACGCAATTTCCAGCTATGAACCCCCACCATTTGGTGATTGTCGTCAATCGTATGCTACTCTTCAAGCTTTTCGCAAATTTGCGAAAGGGACATGGAGACCGTATGGTAGCCACTCGACGATATTCGATTCTGTATGCTAGATCTCAGCTATTAATTGCAAGTTTCGTATATCATCAATCATGGAACCACGATTCCTCTCTCTCAAATATTCTTCGCCCCAAGTCGGTACTATCTACAAATTTTTGTACACTATTCCAAGGATATTCATTATTAGTTAATATCTTCAATCTCTTTTTCAGGCCCACGAAACTATCGCAATGTACTATATAGTCGTTTGTCTCCCAAGGTGGTAAGTCCTTCCAGCGCCATAAAGATCGACGATTCGCGTGATTCCCTTTTGCACGCCGAGAAAAATGGTATTTGCATTTCGTATCCTTTATGATCTTTTAGTAAGATAGGCTAAATAATTGTTTTTTAAATCTGATCTAATAATCAAACCGATCTCCAACTGTACTTAACTCCGGTTGGTTTCTTTTTTTTCCTTATTCTTAAATGTTATTGTATTACAGTGCCGATATAAACGACTCTGCGCGTGGAGCTGATCGTATTACCAATTTATTTTCTTCTGATTTTCGACTTTTACAACGCGCCCAAAGACTAATCTTATCAAAGTGTTTTTGATGTACTCAATCATAGCCTTTACGAAATGGTTAGATTCCAATACTAGCTGTAGCGAATTTTTGTTAGTCAGAGAGAAATTAAATCAATTCCTAAGTTTTAGCGCCCCCACCAGTTTTTTGGCTGATGGGCTTACACCCCCCCGCATGGTGTAAAGTCGGGTCAAGGGGATGTATTGTGATTTTTAAACGACTGCTCCGATTTTTTGCAATTTAATAACGATGTCAAGATTTCCCTCTTATGAGACTTTCGATGTGTTATGTCCACTTGGCGTAGTCCAATTTCTATAACGAGGGGGAACTAGAAGATCCCCGCCATTTATAGAAAATGCATTCTTACACTTTGTTCCGACCGCCGTTCTAAGATCCATATCCGATTTGCCTATAGCGTTCGTTGGCTGCTACCTATGACTCCCAACAAGAGGCTTTTCGTTTCCTTAAGTTGGAATCAACGTCTGATTCTACACCCCTTGTGCCCCGCACTTAATATCAGTTTTTTTCTATTACATTTGGAATTAGATTGGACATATTTAGTTCATTCCGGGCTTGTCCGAATTGTGAGAGGGTTATACCCAGTATTAAACCATTATTAGCTTTCGATACGAACTAACGGTTGAACGTACGTTCTTCTTTTAGATTAAAGGATATTGTTAATTTTTAAGGTTTATATTGGTTAAATGAAACAATGAAGAATTTAGGCGTTTGTATTCCGGTACTATTCCCGTGCTCACTAACTTTGGTGGTTTTAGAGCCGCCCCGGATTCACCTCTGTCGGACCTTCCCCGGGACCAGATATATTTGGTTCAATGCCCTCCAGGCTTCGCTCCGGTGCTTCTTGTAAGGAGTCAGAACCTTTTTCGTCGCCCGATTTTGAGGCGTTGTCGCGTTTTACGCTGAGGTTTTTTCTTTTCTTCCGGATTCGAATAGGAAAGGCTGGTTTGACATTTATCCTTGTCCCCCGTGTTTTTCCAATGAATTATTTCTATCAATGCAAGTTATTTGCGGAATTTTTTCAATTCCCCGAAACGTCGTAGGTTTGGAGTCCCCGTGGGTTTCCGAATAATGTTCTAGGTAATCTTCAGTTTTTTTCCATTTTCTTTCAATTTCGCCTTGACATTATTCCGATATCGATCGTTGAGTAAGGATTAACGTAGTGAACCTGGTATTTTTGTACACCGTAAACCGGAGAACTGAGCCGTAGGAATAAAACGTTCCTTTAGTACTGTGCTCTGTACTGTGGACTAATATGTAGGGGTCTGAGACTCGATTCCTGTTAACAGACTCCGATCATGTCTGAATGATAAAATATTATCATATGTTCAATCTCTGTTATAGTGACCTTGATATAATCTTATAGGATGAACTAGATTATATTGGTTTTTTAGAAAATTAGAAAATCTAATTTCAATTCTTTCGTATTTCGTTTATCCATCGATATATGGTTGATTATAAGCAGCTTACGATAAGAGGACTTACCCTAACAATCCTACCTTATTGATCCGTGACGAAGGGCGCAAACATTGGCGAACAGCGTTATGCCAATCTGCGTTTTACTTTCTGCTGTTGATTCCCTGTCGACGCAGACCCGGTTTTCTTTATCGAAGTACGGCTCTTTAACTTAAAAAAGGCATAATTACCGAGCACAAACCAGCTCTCTTTTAACACTTTATGTGTCTTTGCTGACCAGTCGCATCATGAGTTTCATTTTATCCATTGCAATTCGTTATTCATCTAATTCTTATTTCTATTATCTGATTATTATTTTTTATAATTTACTTATTATTACGTTTATTCTTGCTTGCTCCGCTCTATTTGGTAAGGGTGTAGTTAAAATCTATCTCTGATTCTTTAAATCTTTCAATATCTAATATTCTTGTCTAGTACTCTCACATCACATTAATTGTCTCTTAAATTTCTTTTGAGATATTAAGATAAAGATTAAGGGTTTGTTTACAGCAGGGTCAAATAGGCTTGGAATTTTTGGATATGTTCCTCTAAAGTATTTTGTAGGAGGTAAGACGTACTCCGAGTTGAAACGAAAAGCTATAGCGTATAATTTTACAGTGCAAATAATTAGCGGCTCCGCCTCTCGCTTCGGCGTTGGAAGTGTGGTGAGTTCTCGAATAGAGCGGCTTTGTCTTTTGCGCGCGGGGTTTCCGCTCGCCGCTTACAGGTGGTCATTTCTTTTCTCCGAGGATACTCGAAGCTATTAATCCTCCCAAAAAATGTACCGAACTATATATTATCGTATTTTGCATATCTTCTCTTTGGCTTCGGCTGAGAACCCTTGTAGTATCGCGGCTTCTTTTTATGCATGAGATGGGTTTATTTTTTAAGTTACCACTTCCAGATCTTTAATATTATCTAGTATGCCTGGAGATATGATGAACATATTAACTATTCTTATATGTTACGATGCCAGCACGCCGACCCTTTACGAAGTTTTGAGTTCCTTCGGCCCCAAAAGGGAATAAATATAACGCTGCTACCCGAATCCGAAGAAAAGGGAAACTATGTCACCCCGAATGGCCGCAAAGGTTCGAAAAGGTTCGGGAACAACTTCCGCCCATTTTTTGTAGGGTCTCCAGAATGCGGTTCTCGATCCGGGCAAGGGTGGGATTCGACTAGGTTCCGTCAATGCTGAGGTTTCTGTATTCCCCCGGCGACGACGGGTTGACCCCGACAGCGCAAATTTCACTTAAGGGAAAGGCCAAAGCAATCGATTCGACTTCGCTACGGGTCATATATATCTCGTCATAAGAGAATTAATCGGATTTGCTAATTTTCAAGCGCTTATGAGAATTATTCAATTACTACTCTGGCTACTATTATTTGTACGAGAAGAACGGCGTCACGCGTGATTTGCCGCGGTATTGGCCGAAATCATTTTGTTACAACGATGGAGGAGGGACGAGACTACAATAGAGTTTTTATGAGTCCGGGCTGTTACGAACCAATGGTCTCAGATTTTCCGTCTTGAAGAACAATTTACATCGGCGCTTCACAACCGACCTTCCTTTCCGCGACTCGTGTATACGACGTTAATATGCCAAAGGACGGTGATGAATATTCAAGGTCTT
>JABUQX010028591.1:30000-36784 GCA_015478945.1 Trachelipus rathkii | reverse complement strand
TCTATGACATGTTCACAATCATGAAAATCACACAGGAGGAGCTTCACGATCTTGTACGAGATCTAAAGCTCTCACAAACAGACTCAGAATTGTTGGCTTCTGGCTTCATGGATGGAATCTATTAGAGAAAGGTGTAAACATTAGTTCATTTAGAAGCAGACAGAGACAGTTTTACAACTATTTTGCGCAGAAAGATGGCATTGTATATTGCTGTTATGTGAATGGCCTATTTGGACAGGCATTGGGACATGAGCATAAACCAGCAGAGTGGCGCCTGTTTATTGATTCTTCCAAACGTAGTCTCAAGGCAGTGCTACTCCATATAGGTAATGTTTTTCCGTCTGTTCCTGTAGCATATTCTACAAATACAAAGGAAACATACGAAGTTATGAGTTCTATACTTAACCTAGTTGAGTACACAACATTTAAATGACACATTTGTGGGGACCTGAAGGTCATTGGACTATTAACAGGCATGCAACAGGGATACACAAAATTCTGCTGCTTTCTCTGCGAATGGGATAGCCGCGACAGAAAAAAATCACTACATTCGGAAAAAGTGGCTTCAAAGACATGATTTCAATCCTGGGACCAAAAACATATCACATGATCCACTTGTGAATCCGCAGTTTGTCTTTCTTCCACCTTTGCACATTAAACTTGGTTTGATGAAAATATTTATAAAAGCTCTTGACAAAGAAGGTTTGGCATTCTTGCATCTCAGGAACAAATTCACAAATTTAAGTGAGGCAAAGATAAAAGAAGGGGTTTTTATTGGCCCCCAAATTAAAGCAGTCTTCCGAGATGGAGAGTTGAAAAGGAAAGTGTGAGAAAGGACAAAAGCGGCCTGGCCTAGAATTCAAATCAGTGTGCTTCAGGTTTGCTTTGAAATGAGGAAAGCTTGAAAGCTATGAATATCTTGTACATTTCAAATGGTGGATTGCTTTCGTGAATATAGTTGCAATATGTCTTAAAATGCACTTATGAACTCACATCTGGACTTCTTTCCTCCCAACCTTGGCGAAATTAGTGATGAGCAAGGTGAAAGGTTTCACCAGGATATCTCTATGTTTGAAAAGCGTTTCAGTGGGCGATGGAATGAAAGTATGCTTGCTGAATATTGCTGGTCTCTTATCAGGGACACACCAACAGATGCCAACAAGAGGAAACGACCAAAAAAAATCATTTTAGTGTGTGCTTGCTATAATAATCAAGACACTGTTACAATTCAATATAACCAATATATATAAATATGAGCAGTGAGTCAACAAAAAAAAAAAAAAAAAAAAAAAAAAAAAAAAAAAAAAAAAAAAAACACGATTTTCAAAATTTTAAGTTTTCACAAATAAAAAAAAAACATTTTGTTTATACAGAATCACATATTTTCATGTAAAGGACAAAAAAATTTAAAATTTGTTGTGCAATGTAATAAATCTAGTTTCGATATGTAAAAGGTTCTAATAAGGAATTCCTTAAGCTTGATGAAACCCCACAAGAATGGCATCTCCGACGGTGAACCACTTCTAGAATGCATTTAAATAGCATAACCGAGGAGCTTGCTCGCGTGCACAAAAAAAAGATTCACAGGAAGTGGAAGCCGGCCTTACCTTATCAGCGAACCTGGACAGCACTGATAGTGACGAGGTGGATTTTCAGCAAACTATTAAACCTACTGAAGATGTTAGAGATTTTGATACGTTAGACTATGATTAAGTTCAATTGGCAAATTTTGATTGACATCTTACTCACCTTCAAAGGAATCCACACCAAGGAAACCTCATCGCAAAAAACTGATGGAGAGTCATTCAAGAGCAAAGATAATTTCAAATTTGCCAATCTGTGAAAGCAGGAGATGAGGATCTATGAAAACAGTGGAGATGCTGCCAACAAGAAGGAGAATCCTTTCATGTAGTGGCATGAAATGGGGCAAGGTTTCCATTATTATCAGTGCCTGCAAGCAAATTTTTATCAGCCCCTCCCTCATCAGTCGAGAGCTAGCGTATTTTTAGTGTATGGTGGGAATGGAAACACCCCAAAAAGGAACAGGCTCTCGCCATATACTATTGAAAGCTTAATGTTTTTGCATCACAATTGAGAATTTTTGAATTTGAATATGAATGATATCTATCTTTATCTTAAAGGAATATATTCTTATTATGTCATGTTTGAATAGGGTTTTTTTTATTTTGTCTTTTCAGCTGATTAATTGAGGTCTCTTTCATATTTTTATTCTTTATGTTAAAGTAGGTAGCTAGTTAAAGAATCTTCTTGCAAATTGTAATCATGTTAAAAATTAAAAGCTAGTAGCTAAGCTTTGTTAATACTTACTTAGAAAAATTGAAAATGAAATATTTTTGAAGAAACACAACATTAAAAAAGTTATTAATATTCATATTTGCATTTATATTCCTTAAAGACACTATTTTAATTTATAAATTAAATATATTTGGGCACAACCAAGTATTGGTTGTACAGGGAATGCAATCCTGAGTTGCCTAGCAGTACACAAATCTTCTATCTTATACTGTGTATTTTATTATATTTAGATTAAAGTAATCGGTATCGGTATTCGGCACCTAAAAATTGAGGTATCGCATCGGTTATCGGTATCGGCCTCTTTTCTGGTATCGGTAATCCCTATATTATATTATATATAATATATATATATATATATATTATATATAATATATATATATATATATATATTTAAATATATATATAATATACTTTAATATATATATTTATATTATATGTTTAAAATATATATATATATTATTATATATATATATATAAATATATAATATATATATACTATATATATATATATGTATATGTATATAATTATATATATATATATATATATATATATATATATAGTAACCTTCGGTGACATAAAACAGGCATACTTAAAAACATACTGGAAATTTCAAGACAAGTTCAAATGCCGACAAATTTCGATAACAATCAGTTTCTATGTGTAAAAATCAATGAAGATTGAGCGAATAGAAGAAATTAGTGTGTCACAGGACGAAGCCAAGCCCAAAGAAAGAATAGCTCACATTCTCCCACCCGACCAGTTGCGAACCTGGGACTCTCGCTTTATTTGGCGAGTGTTCTACCACTGAGCTGTCGGGCGCTTTTATATAAAAAAAATACATATACATAAATACATATACACATAAATAAATACATATACATACACAAAACATATACATATATATACAAATATTATTATTATTATTATTATTATTATTATTATTATTATTATTATTATTATTATTATTATTATTATTATTATTATTATTATTATTATTATTATTATTATTATTATTATTATTATTATTATTATTATTATTATTATTATTATTATATTTCGCACAAAATTCATAATATTTAACTATTCATCAGTATTCACTATATTTTAACTTTATTAAACTCCTACAACCGTTCATAGGAAGAGTAAAATGACAGAAAAGGGTTCCCAACCTCAAGAGCCGAAGTTTCCACAACTAGACCAGAAATTACTTATATACTTATAATTATTATAATTCCTTATATATATATATATATATAATATATATATATTATATACTATATATATATATTATATTATTATATATATAATATATATATTATATATATATATAATATATATTATTATATAATATATATATATATATAATATATATCATAATATATACCGTATAATTATAATTTTTAAAAAATTAAAAGAAAAACTCTGACCTAACAGTGTTTGAGTTTTACTACCAAGAGGAAAAATGTGAATTTTTATTAGCCCACGTTTTTATGTTCTCTAAAAGTACTTGAATAGAAGTACTTTTATCATAAGTATTTCCTAGTATAAGTACTTAAGTAATATAAACACCGAAAAAGCACTTAATAGTTAAATAAAACTTTATTTTTTATGAAATCTTAAAAACTCCGGTCAAGTATGCGAAAAATTTGTTCCCAAGCATTATAATATATATATATATATAATATATATATATATATATATATATATATATTTATATATATATATATATATATATATATATATATATATATATCCAGTGTGGCCGTTTCTTTTTGAGCCGTGGTGGGTTCATATCGAGAATTCGTGAAAACACTTCTACTTTCGAGCGTTAGCGGCATTCGTATAGGATTGGTCAATATTATATAAATTATATATATATATATATATATAATATATATTATATATATATATATATATATATATATATATATATATATTACACGTTAAAAATTAACGTAAAAAAGTACTTTCAAAAGAAAAAGGGAGGGTTAAAAAAATTAAAAATAAAATGAAAACAAAAAAACAAATGGTAAGTAAAACCCACTCATCTGCTTACTAAACGCAATCCGCTCATATATATATATGATATAATATATATATATATTATTATATATATATATATATATATATATATATAATATAGTACTATATATATATATAATATATATATAGTATATATTATATATATATATATATATATTATATATATTAATTTGAGTCTGCACTTCATTGGCAGGGAGTGGCCACTGTGCTCTGGCCTTTGAGTACTAGCAATATGGGATTGAGAAAAAACCGGGGAGCTTTAAAAGCTACGCTGAACGGTTTCTTTTGGAACGTTATGGATGGGCCTAGTGGATTAAGGCGAGCGTTACTGTTAAGTCAGCGACGCGGAGTCCAGTTTCGAATCCCCGCTGATGGAAAGTAAAATCTCCTTTGACTCATTTAATTATTTAAATATATATATTATATATAATATATATATATATATATATATAATATATATATATATATATATATATATATATATATATTATATATATTATATATATATAAAATTCAGTCTTTCAATCCACTACAGGATGAAGTCCTGTTCATAATGCTTCCACAAAGTGCGATCTCGAGCTTTCTGCTACCAACTAGGTCAATATATTTTATACTGTCGTCTGTCCATCTTGTTTTTGTATTTTTTTTTTTGTAGAAGTTTCCTATCACTTGGAATCCATTCAAGGGTTGTTTTAGTCCACATATTGTCTGTTAATCGGGCAATACGTCCTGCCCATCTTCACTTTAAGATCTTAACACTTTCGATGATGTCACGTATTTTGTTTGCCCCTTTATCCATTTTCAGCTCTACCGATCGCGCTTAACAATGTCGTGTATTTGCCTTTCCATGCCCCGCTACGCCACCCGGAGTTTTTGTAATGATTTACCAGTTAATGTTCATTAATCAAATACTATCCTTTTTAGGCAAATGGGGAGATTATTTTTAAAAATTACGTTTAGCTTACCAAATGCCTCCCAACCAAATTTCACTCTTTCTTTCTCTTTAATGGTGTCACCTTCCATTGAAATTCTTTAACCGAGGTAAACGTAGTAATCAACCCGCTTTAGTCTATCTCCGGATACCATGATATCCTGCACTCGTGCAAACCTATTAAACATAACTTGGATCTTCCTCAAGTTCATTTTCAAACCAAAGGTTTCGCCATTTCTTTTAAGGTCTTTCTTCTATGGACCTTGTGATTCTTCTCGGTCATTAGAAAAGAGTACAATATCATCCACAAATCTTATATGGTTTAAATAGATTCCATTTACCTTCAAACCGCCCTGATCCCAATCTAGTTTGCGAAAAACTTCTTCCAAGCAGGCCAAGAACAGCATGTGCGAGATTATATATATATATAATATAATATATATTATATATATATATATATATATATATTAATATATATATATATATATATATATATAATACTTATATCTATTGTATTCAAAAATTTATATGATATATATATAATATATATAATATATATAGTATATTATATATATATATATATAATATATATATATATATATATAATATATAATATTTTTGACATTTTCACTCTTTACTTTGAAATTGCCTCAGGAGAAATGACGCTTGTATGCCATTGATAAACAAGAAATGGTATCCAAGCATTATTCGAATATATTATATTATATATATATATTATATATATATTATAATATATATATATATATATATATATATATATATATATATATATGTATATATTATATATAATATATATATATATATATATATATATATATATATATATATATATATAATATATATATATATATATATATTATATACTATATATATATTATATATATATATATATATGTTATAATATATATATATATATATATATATAGTTATATATATATATATATACTATAATATATATATATATATAATATATTATATATATATATATATTATATATATATATATATGTAATATAATATATATATATATATATATATATTATATATAATATATATATATATATATATATATATATATATATATATATATATATATATATATATATATATGCGTGAGAAGGTTTGTGGGTAAAGAAAGCTATGCGGCTCTAAAGGAAAGAAAATTCGTTTTCTGGGGATAATATAGAGTATAGTGCTAGGTGTGTGGGGGGCAAGGATTCAGCATTTCTTTACTTTAAAGTGCTCAATGACGCCTCTCTTAGGCACTCGGACATTCCTTTACAAACTACACTTCATACATCTGAAACATTTAAAAGCATTTTCTTAAACACTACACCATTGATATCTGAAAACGTTTTTTCCAACAATTTTAAAATGGCTGCAAAACACTCGGCTTAGAATCCATTGGGAGCGGTTTTCAAAAACAACCCTAATAAACTTATAATTGGTAGTTAGCGACATCTGGTTGCAAGG
>JABUQX010028591.1:12500-22500 GCA_015478945.1 Trachelipus rathkii | reverse complement strand
GTTAGGTTAAATGTTGGTTGGTTCTTTAGGGAAACTATATATATATATAATTATATATATATATATATATTATATATATATATATATTATTATATATATATATTATATATATTATTATATATATATATATGATATATAATTATATATATATATATATATATATATAGGACCTGTTATGTTTTAAGACTCCGTCAGTTTTGATTTTTTTTTTTTTTTTTTTTTATATATTTTTCTAGTATATGATCCTAACAGTCAATTTAAGGGGTGACGGACATGATTCAAAAATATATAGGACCAGTTAGGTTTTTACGACTCCGTCAGTTTTTAAATTTTTTTTTTTTTTTTTTTTAACTAAAGAATACCCAAGGGTAAACAAGAACGATGGATAGAGGCGGGAGTCGGGGTTCTTCTCGGCCTTCCGGGGGAACGACAGGGTAGGACTATTTCCCCCCCTCCGGGGAGGATCTCCGGAACCCCCGCTCTTTGGGATTTGGGTGTCGCGGGGGTTCCTCCGCCCCTCCCCTACGGGGTATGGAAAACGTTTCCCCCCCTCTGTCCCCCGTCGGCTCGAGCCCCCTAATTTTTTTTTTTTTTTTTTTTTTAATTTTTATAAAAAAAAAAAAAAAAAAAAAATTTTTTTACATTTTTGTAATAAGCTTTACACGCTGATTCCAAATATGTAATTGGTTTTTCTGTAAGTGTTGTACTTTTCGAGATATTCTTTATGAAAAAAAATTTTATTTATTTATTTTTTTTACATTTAATAAGCTTTATACGCTGATTTTCAAATTATGTAATTGGTTTCTTTCTGTTAAGGTGCGTAACTATTTTCGAGATATTCCATTTTTTTTAAAATTTTATTGATATAATTGTGATTTTTAAATAATTATTTAAAATATTTCGAACTTTTGAATCATGTCCATCACCCCTGAAATTCATTGTTAGTATCATATACTAGCAATATGTTAAAAAAAAACAAAAAAAAAAATAAAAAAAATAAATAACTGACGGAGTCTTAAAACATAACAGCCTATTAATATATATATATATATATATATATATACGTATTTTATATATATATCATAAATAGTATATATAGATTTAATATATATAATATATATATTTATTTTATATTTATATAGATATATAATATATATATTATATATATATATATATATATATATATATATATATATATATATATATATATATATATATATATATATATATAAATAAAAATTATATATAAATCTATATATATAATATATATATATATTATATATTAGACTAAGGCAGCCCATTTAAAAAATTTAATATCAGTCCAAATCGTGGAGACATTCAAATTTAAGAGTGAAAAAGTTGACAACATTTTCGTACATATATCCAAATCGTAGACAGATTGAAACTGATGAAATAAAAAGCCCAAAAAAACTTTTTGAAAAATGACGACGATTTTTAATATCCATCATTTGGGTATAGGTCCAAAAAGTTATGAATGAAATAAATGAGAAGCATCATTTTTAATTACAGCCCAAGGGAGAGGAAATGGAGGTAGAGGAGAAACAAGGTGCCTCGCCATTATTGTAGGCGAAATGATTAACAGAAGATAATGATAAAACGAAAATAGAAGCTGATTGTGAGAGGAATTTAAGCTGATACCAGAAACAGAGCAGAGATATGAATGAAGAGGTCATTAATGATTGGCAGGCACCTACTTTTAACACTAAAGAAAATGCAATCCGAAAAGAGGTGCTGAGTAAAAGAGATAATTACCTAGGTGAAGAAAGTTGGTGGGAACAGAAAATATAAAAAAAAGGTAAAAAAAATTTCTAAAGATTGGTTTACATTTGAATAAAATCACGAGGAATGCAAAGTGAAAGCTGCCACGACTTAACCCACAAAATGAAGTTTCAATTAGCTTAAAAGTCCCTATTACGCTATACTGAAAGCAATAACATAAACAATGGTATTAAAACTAAAGAAATAACAGGATACAACAGTGAAAGGTCGAATGTTCCAATGAAATAAATGAACTAGTAAAGTTAATGGAATTACTTACTAACGATGCTCCAGAATATAGAAATAACTGAAGAAGCAACAAAGAGGAAAACTCAAAATTTAGTATACTGGAAAATAAAATAAAATATAAACTAACATGCTTTGGGGAAAAGTAGTTAATTTTGACAGAAAAAAATAAAATACAGAATGCGTGAAAAAGAATAAATAGAAAACTTTCCAAAGATCAAGGATAATTTTATGGAGGATTAAGAAATGCCAAGATAAAATTTTAAGATACACATCGGAACAGAGGAGGTAGAAAGATTAGCAAAATGATTCACACGGAGCCATTTCAATTTTAAAATGTAATCAGTTTGGCGCCGGTAAAAAAAAATTCAGCCTCCGCAATACTGGCTGATGCTTACGAAAAATAGGCCAAAAATAATTCAATTTCAGAATTAAAAAAAACGTAAATGAAAAGAACACTATTTTTATTCAATTGACATGGATTGCTGATATTGCTTCTAATAAAAAAAATCGCAAATTATGACAATAAAAGATTTTGTCTATCCATGATATTATTTAAGCACAAGCGTATTTAAATTTAATGACAAAACGCTAAAAAAAAATCTCCAATGTGGTGACTAAAGCAGACTTTTAGGATACGAAATTAAAAAGGTCGTCCTTAATACATACTCATATAGAATTAGGTCGACTTCAGACAGAAATTATAGTTATTATTAAATATATAATAACATATTTTGATAATTATTGATAATTATATGGATAATGATCCAAACAACATAAACAGAGAAACTTCATAACAGAAAAATAAGTAATTAACGAAGAAATTCAAGAAACTCTCTCTCTCTCTCTCTCTCTCTCTCTCTCTCTCTCTCTCTCTCTCTCTCTCTCTCTCTCTCTCTCTCTCTCTCTCTCTCTCTCTCTCTCTCTCTCAAAAAAGATCCCCCATCGTTATCTTTCTCCTTTCTCTTCCAGTATTGACCATTTCCTAAATTTTAATTCCATAATTCCCCCCAATAATCTTAGGGCTCAACCTCTCCATTTAAGAGATTCGTTCTTAAACGAACTTTAATCTCTTTCTTTTGAGGGTCGTTTACTTTTCTCTACGTAACAATTTACCTTCTCCATTTTTAATGAGAATCTGACGTAAACAATTTTGTTCATTGTATAACGTTGCCCTCACAGCCCTCTCAGTTTTATAATCTCGTTTTCTTTCAAGATCTTTCCACACCTTTTTATCCAAACGAGCGCGCGCGTACACACACACACACACTCACACTCCATCAATACATACATACATACATATATTCACATACACATACATACATACAGATTTATATAAATATATATATATATATAGCATATAGTTATTCAGCCTCGAAGATATATAAAAACTTGGAGATATCTCGTAAGTTATATGTATATATATATATATATATATATATATATTATATATATTGACTCCTAGTTGTAAATCCTTCATCACACAAAGAAACTTAGATTAATTCAATGGGACTCTTCTTTAAGAAGTCTATTGTGGAAGAGTTGAAGGAGGCTGTCCTTTAAACAAAGTGAACAGTATTATAACAATATTATATATATATATATGAAAGAAAGATAGTTACAGATATTATATAGTATATATATATATATATATATATATATATATATATATATATATATATATATATATATATATATTCCGAATGTGTCGGGATGATGTAAAGATCTTTACATATATATATATATATATATATATATATATATATATATATGTATATATATATATATATAAGATATATATATATTTATATATATATATATATATATATATATTGTTATTCAAATATATTATTATATACATATATATATATATATATATCTGAATGTAAATGGATATTATTATTTTCTTTATTATTATTATATATATATATTATATATATATATATATATATTCTTATTATATATATGTAAATTTAATATACACATATACACATGCAATTATTATATATATATATATATATATATGTATATATATATTATATTATTATTATATATATATATATATATATATATATATTATTATTTATGGAAATATATATATATATATATATGATATACATATATATATTATATTATATTATATATATATATATATATATATATATATATATATATATATATATATATATATATATATATATATTTATTATTTTTTTTTATATATATATATATATATATATATATATATATATATATATATATATATATATATATATATATATATATATATATATATATATATATATATATATATATATATATATATATATGGGGCCTTATTAATTTCAACGCCTTTCTCCGATTTTCATGAAGCAATATGAATGGTGAAAATGAGTTGAAATTAAAGAAAAACCGTTAAAGGGAGGGTCCATGCTTCGGGCTAGCCCAACACCCCCCATAAAATGGACATAAAAATTCGAAATTTACCGATTTTAACTAAACACCCACAAACTGTAAGTGACCTCAAAACGCTCGTATTCCAGTGTTTTTCTGTCTGTAGTCATTGTTTTGGTATTTTCAATTTTTGAAAATCTAGGTTTTTGACATTTGTCGAAACTCCTCCTAAACTATTTTTCGAAATGACTTCAAACTTGAAAAATACAAAGATTGGACTATTATCTAAAAAGTGTAGCAGGGGAATTTTGATATTTGACCCCATATCTGAGCATTGGTCGATTTTCAAAACCTACTATTTTTGGGTTTTGAAATTGAAAAAATATTTTTTTTTGTTTATCCGATCCGCATGAAATTTTCAGGACATTTGTAGTCGGGGGAGATGCACATTTTTTACTTAGATAATTTCTTTGTATATGCAGTAGTTTTGGATTTGTTCTTGGAACAAATTCAAAAAATATTTGAAATTTTTAAAAATTTTCTTTTGAGTATACAAAAAATTATCTAAGTAAAAAAGATGTATCTCGCCCGACTATACAAGCCCTGAAAATTTGATGTTGATCGGATAAGTAGAAAAAAATTTAAATCAATATTTCACTTTTTCAAAAATTTAATCGCTCGAAAAAGTGAAATATTGATATAAATTTTTTTCTACTTATCCGATCAACATCAAATTTTCAGGGCTTGTATAGTCGGGCGAGATACATCTTTTTTACTTAGATAATTTTTTTGAAAATCGACCAATGCTCAGATATGGGGTCAAATATCAAAATTCCCCTGCTACACTTTTTAGATAATAGTCCAATCTTTGTATTTTTCAAGTTTGAAGTCATTTCGAAAAATAGTTTAGGAGGAGTTTCGACAAATGTCAAAAACCTAGATTTTCAAAAATTGAAAATACCAAAACAATGACTACAGACACAGAAAACACTCGAAAACGACGTTTTAGAGGTCAAAAAAGCTACAGTTTGGTGTTTATATAGTCAAAATCGGCTGAAAATTTCGAATTTTATGTCCATTTTAAGGGGGGTGAAAATTGGGCTTAGCCTGAAGCAAAAATAGGCGCCACCCCTTAAAAAACAATTTCGGGAAATGACCCTTGAAAAAAGCTACGAAGTCTTCAAATTTTGTATTTACAAACATGTAAAAGTAATTTTTACTACTACATACCTTTTTATTTAAACTTTTGTTAAGGTTTGTTATAGTGTTGAATATTACATTATTTTGCAGCCACCACTCACGGGTCTGAGGAAACGTGGGGGCGGAGTCCCTTTTAAAAAAAATCGTATGCCATGCATTTTTTTTAATTAAAAACATTTTTTGGAAAAATATTTTGAAAGTCGCATTTTTAACGGATTTTTGCGTGATTGTAATTTTTTTTGGGTGGAGGAGGGGGTGAGAGGGTCTGATAATTATAATGTTTTCTTTATGATTTCCTTTTAATCACAACATATTTTTGACATTTTCAATAGGATTCATTAAAATCTGCCAAAGGCACTAAAATAAGGCCCCTGTATATATACATATATTATAATATAGAGAGTTTATCGCAAATATATTTTTATATCTATATATATATATAGAAATATACAAAAATATATATATATATATATATATATATATATATATAAAAAGTATATATTTATATATATATATATATATATATATATATATATATCTATATATATATATATATATATATATATATATATATATATATATATATATATATATATATATATATATATATATATATATATATATATATATATTATATATATATATATATATATATATATATATATATATATATATATATATATATATATATATAATGTATTTGATGTGTATCGAACTGTATAAATTTCTCTCTACATGATTCGGATATTCAGGAATTCAAGTAGAATCTTATGGAGCCATGGAAAATGATTTATGCACCTGCATAAATAAATATACTGCCTGTTTTTATATTTCAAAGGGAAAAATATACATTAAAATAAAAGTATGTGAAATGGTAAAAAGCAAGTGTGTGCCAATTTTTTTTAAGAATATTTATTTATATATATATATATATATATATATATATATATATATATATATATATATATATATATATATATATATATATATATATATATATATATATATGTGTGTGTGTGTGTGTGTGTGTGTGTGTGTGTGTGTGGATGGGTTGCCAGAATTCTCCTATTAGTATTAATTTATTAAGTACTATCTATTTATTTGTCGAGATTTCATTAATAATTAAAATTGTTTTTTGATAGTCTTGCATAGGGACCGACCGGGACCGGGGCCGGGGCCGGGGCCGGGGCCGGTCTAATTTGGCCGGTAGCTAAAATTAGAAATGCAAGTCAAAAACACTGAAAGTCTTAAAACTTAGGATGAAAATTAAATATAATTTCAATTAATTAATAATTTTAATTATAAAAAAGGAATACATTTAATTAATTAAATTAAATAAATATTTTTGAAAGAAATTTTTAGAAAATAATTGATTTTCTAGAAGAATAAGTTGTATTAAATATATATATATATATATATATATATATATATATATATATATATATATATATATATATATATATATATATATATATATATATATATATATATATATATATATATATATATATATATATATATATATATATATATAATAATATAATATAAATTTGCTTGAACGCAAGTAGTAATATACCCGACATTTATAATAAAAATAAGGCGTACATGACTGATCTTGCCCACTTCTATGGCTTGCCAAAGATTCACAAGCCTAATCACCCCTTACGCCCTATCATTTCCAATACTAATTGCACTACTCATAAACTTTCTTCCTGGTTATCTTCTCAATTAAAACCATTAATCGGCAAAATTTCACCTTCCCATCTCATCAATACAGAAGATTTCATACAACGTATTCATACACTTAATCCTTCCACACACCAATTTCTTAGCTTTGACGTCACCTCCCTTTTCACTTCCGTACCTGTCCCATTTACTCTAAACTTACTAGAAAACTATATTCAAGAACATAACATCACTTTAAATTATCCTTTCTCCCTTCTTAAGCAACTTATTTCTCTCACACTTGATCACAGTTTCTTTAATTTTAACAATTCTTTTTACAAACAAACTTATGGCCTCTCAATGGGTTCTCCCTTATCTGCCACTTTAAGCAATATTTTTATGGAACTCTTTGAATACCACTACATTATTCATTACCCTTCTCTTTCTAATCCAACATGGCTTCGTTATGTGTTTTACTTCACGTGATCTACTATAAATCTAGTGAATTAATTATTATCTATTCTAGTGAAATTAATAATTATTCCTCAATGTAAGTATTTATTATAAATATAATATACACTAATTAAAAATAAAACACTTTTAATACAAATCAGATAACTTGTGCACCGCTTAACAGCTAAAATGACTATGATTTTAAAATGAGTTTGGGTCTAAAAGATAATAAAACACACCTGCTCAAATACAAGTTTAAAGAACAAAGTTAATTTTCAAATAATTCTCGACCAATCACATACGAGGTCATATAGAGATAAGGATTACTCCGTCCAATCACAAGTAAGGAAAACATTTCCTTCTTACCTGCTTAAAGGATCTTACAGATCCAGCATGTTTCAGTTTGAAATATATTTATAAAAATAATAATAACAAATAACTAATGTTTCTGGAATTACTTTTTGACCTGGTATTAGGCTTAAATTAGGCCCGGATACAAAAAGGCTTATCCTTAAATTTAGGCCTAACGTAGTTATTGCACCACATTTTACAGAAAAAGGTCAGTTTGAAATATATTTTGACCTGGAATTAGGCCTAAATCGCCTCGGGGTACAAAAAGGTTTATCCTAAATTTAGGCCTAAAGTAGTTATATTTCAACACATTTTACAGAGAGGTCAGTTTCGTATCTGTAAGAGAGTGCGGGTTGTTGTGTTTCTCGTGATGGATTGTCAATGTACATAGATAATAATAATAATACTAATAATAAAGTTGGTGAAAAAATACTTTTCAAATCTTTTTAATTAAGTTCAAGGGAATATTATACATGGATGTGCATAATTGTTATTTTAAATAAAAACCTAGAATGATTTTTAATAAAATACATGTTATGTTAGCAGGGAAGAACCTTATTTTGATATTTTTATACTTATTACATGGTTAAAGATGATAAAGCAGTAAGTCAATAGAAAAAAAACACGGCATAGCTTGGTGTAGAGGGTGCTAGGGGCATACCTTATTGATTTACTGATTTATTGCTTAAAGGTACGTAAAAAAGTTAGTGTTTTTAATAAAATTTCATAAAATTTTAGTAAAAATTATTTTAAAAACTTGATAGTTATAAACAGAAAGTATTAACAGTTAATAATAAATTCTTTGTTCAAAGATAATGATGATTGATTTATTTTAGAAGTTTTAAGAAACTTTGAAATAAATTTTTTAGTTATAATTGAATGAGTAATATAAATGTACGGTGTTTAATTAAAACATGTAAAATGTTTTAATAAATTATACTCATACAAAGAAGTTATGTGTGTGTGCGCGTGTGGGTGTGTGTGTGTGTGTGTGTGTGTGTGTGTGTGTGTGTGTGTGTGTTAAATAATAATAACAATAGGCATGAAGTAAATAACACTAAGTATAATAATAAAAATAAAATAAAAATAATAATAAAATAATAATAATAAAAATAAAAATAAAAATAATAATAAAAATAATAATATAAAATAAAATAATAAAATAATAATAAAATAATAAAAATAATAATAATAAAAATAATAAAACATAATGTTAATAAATATATGAGTTAAAGCAGTAAAGATATGAGTTACAACAGTAAAGCAATAAAGCATATGAGTTAAAGCAGTAAAACATACGAGTTAAAGCAGTAAAACACGAGTTAAAGCAGTAAAGCAGTAAAACAAAAGCATACTAATCCCTTTGTTGCTAGGTAACACCTCTATTGATTTACTGATTTACTGCTTTAAGGTATGTAATGTTAATAAATATATGAGTTAAAGGAGTAAAACATATGTTAAAGCAGTAAAACATGAGTTAAAGCAGTAAAACATATGAGTTAAAGCAGTAAAACATGAGTTAAAGCAGTAAAACATGAGTTAAAGCAGTAAAGCAGTAAAACAAAAGCATACTAATCCTTTGTTGCTAGGTAACACCTCTATTGATTTACTGATTTACTGCTTTAAGGTATGTAATGTTAATAAATATATGAGTTAAAGCAGTAAAACATATGAGTTAAAGCAGTAAAACATGAGTTAAAGCAGTAAAGCAGTAAAACAAAAGTGCCATTTGGAACTGCTGTTAGGTACCACCTCTTATTGATTTACTGATTTACTGCTTTAAGGTCTGTAAAGTATATGTTTTTAATAAAATTTCGTACAATTGTAGTAAAATAAAATGATTATATATCAGGCACTCTGGCTTTTTCTTCTTACATACAATTTTTAAAAATTTTATAAATTAAAAAGTATT
>JABUQX010028591.1:0-7500 GCA_015478945.1 Trachelipus rathkii | reverse complement strand
TCAGGCTAGAGACAATGCTTACTGGTGTGGAAAATTCCTGTTCTCCCATAACTCTTGGCCAATTTTATCTCATAGCGTGAAATCGTTGCAGTGGATACTTCCTTGACGAGCAAAAAGCGACTTTCATTAAACGAAAGTGCGCTGACCTTGGTTCTCCTACTGACAAATCTCTCAGGCCTCTTGCCAAAAACATCTCTACCAACTGTAAATCTGCCTTTCCTCCTCTTATTTGCTCTGATGATTCTGTTGTTAATACTCAACTAAAAAGGCCAATCACCTCTTTGGCCTCCTATTTTCCTCTAATTCAACCCTGGACGATTCTGGTATTCCTCTTCCTCCTCTCCTCTCAGGTGTCCTATGCCTTTACCTGTCATTTCATTTGATCGGGTGCATGAGCTCCTGAAATCTATGAACGTTAGGAAGGCGGGTGGCCCGGATGGCATTCCTCTCCAAGTTTTGAGGAAGTGTGCTTCCGTGCTGACCCCACCCCTCGTTCAACTATATTCTTTTGCCTCAATACTAGCACTTTCCTTCAGTGTTGGAAGCGCGCATATGTCCAACCTATTCCGAAAAAAATGATGCTGCTCTGCTCCTCTCTAACTATCGCCCCCCTATAGCTCTCACTTGTATCTTTTCTAAGATCTTTGAAACCCTTCTCAACTCTTTCTTTCTTAGATCATCTGGAATCTCTTTCCCTTCTTTCTGATTACCAGTACGGCTTTCGGTGCTCGAGATCTACTGGCGATATACTTTCCTATTTAACAGATTTATGGTTTTCCGCCCTTAGGAACTACGGAAGACTTGTGTGGTGGCGCTTGACATATCCAAAGCATTTGACCGGGTATGGCACGCGTCACTGCTCTCCAAGCTCCCCTCCTTTGGGTTTCCTTCTTCTCTTTGCTTACTTATGTCTAGCTTTCTTTCAAATCGCTCAATGTTGGCTGTTGTTGATGGGGCGACTTCTTCTGTCAATAGTGGGGTTCCTCAGGGTTCTGTTTTATCTCCTACTTTATTCCTACTTTTCATCAATGATCTTCTCACCTGCACATCTAACTCTATCCACTCATATGTCGATGACTTGACCCTTCATTCTTCAACTCATATCAATTCTGCTCCCTCTTTTACTTCTAGAATTGCCTCTCGTCTTAATCTTTCCAATTTCTATTCTCGCTGATCTGGATAGAATTTCCGGGTGGGGTCGTCTCAACCTTGTGAAATTTAATTCTTTAAAAACCCAACTTCTACAAATCTCTCTCGTCTCTCCTGTTGACAATATAAACATCCTTGGCCTTAACATAAACAAAAAAATGTTTTGAAAACCTCAAATCACAGTGGTTGCTAGGGCGGTCTCAAAGAAACTGGGAGTTCTGTTTAGAGTGCGAGACTTTTTTTCCTCTTCTCAGTTACTCCAGCTATACAAGGGCCTCATCCGCCCTTGTATGGAGTACTGCTCTCATATCTGTGGGGGCGGGGGCTCTGGTTTCATCCGGCTTTTGGATAGGGTCGAGTCAAAGGCCAAAAGACTTATAAACTGTCTTGTACTTTCTAGTTCACTTGACCCTTTATATTTGCGGTGCGATGTTGGTGCTTTATCCCTTTTCTATAGGTACTATAGAAGCAAGTGCTCGAGGGAACTAATCCACTCGCGTACCACCGCCTATTTACGACGTCCTCGTAGCACAAAGGGTGCTTTGTTTGCAATGAGTTTTGTGTTGATGTTAGTAACTCCAGACTGGAGTTAGCTGCGGTGCTTCTTTCTTCCTGCCACCTCTGTTCTGTGGAATTCTCTTCCATCTTCTGTGTTTCCTTCTTCAATTTAATCTCCCTCACTTTAAAGCCTGCGTCTGTGCTCATCTGCGTAATTTGCTTTAGATGGATTTTTTGAGACGTTCACCCACTCCTTGAATAAGGTTCTGCCCGTGAGCGGCGGTGACAATTAAAAAATAAATAAATAAGAGGTCTAAGGGAATTCTTTAAGCTAGCTGAAACCCCACAATAATGGCACCTCCGACGGTGAACCACTTCTAGAATGCATTAACATAACCGAGGAGCTTGCTCGCTTGACAAAAAAAAATTCAGAGAAGTGGAAGCCGCCTTATCTGCAACCCCTGGCAACAGCACTGATAGTGACGATGGTGGCTTTTCAGCAAAAAAAACCTACTGGAAGATGAGGATGGATATGTTAGGCTTTGATAAGTTCATGGCCGAAATTGCATTGACATCTCATTCACCTTCAAAGGAATCACACCAGGGAACCTCATCGTAAAAACTGAAGAGACAGTCATCAAGGAGCAAAGATAATTCAAATTTGCAGTCTGTGAAAGAGGAGATGAGGCTCTACGAAAACATGAGATTCTGCCTACAGAAGAGAATTCTTTCATGCGGTGGCATGAAAATGGGCCAAGGTTTTCATTATTATCAGTGCTTGCAGGCAAATAATTATCAGCACCTCCTTCATCAGTCGAGAGAGAGCGTATTTATCATGTAGGTAGGAATGTAAACACCCCAAAAAGAAACAGTCTCTCGCCAGTAGTATGTACGGGATATTGGACCCCGAGATTGGGGGAAAAAATGATAACCCAAATTTTTTACTCCATATTGGAGGTCTCACTTGGGGTAAAAAATGATAACCCAATTTTTACCTGCCCTTGACCTTTTCTGACCGCGACCTTTTTTGAGCTCGACTTTTTTTGGGCCTTGACCTTTTTTGAGAACCCGGATTTTTTGAGAACCCGGATTTTTTGAGAACCCGGATTTTTTGAGAACCCGGATTTTTTGAGAACCCGGATTTTTTGAGAACCCGGATTTTTTGAGAACCCAAATTTTTTGAGAACCCTAATTTTTTTGGCAACCTTTCGAAGAAGGGTTGCGCCAAACGGTTGCGTAAGCAACCGTTGTACGTATTGCCCCCCTATTTTACGCCCCCAATTTTTTCGACCATGGGTCAATTTTTGCCCACGGTAATTTTTGATCTTCCTTTAGGGGCTTAGCCCTATTTTTTTGATGTCTTAACCTTTGTCCTTCCCTTGCTCCAAAAGTTTGACAGGATACCATGGGTCAATTTTACCACGGTAATTTTTTGTCCTTCATGGGTCAATTTTGACCCACGGTAATTTTGGCCACCCTTTAGGGCCAGCCCCTTTGATGTCTAACCTTTGTTTGACCTAAGATACTTAGCCCTGACCTTGCCATATACCATGGGGTCATTTTTGGCCCACGCCAATTTTCGACCAACCCTCGTCACATATTTCGTTCCTAACTTGAACGCATGTATGGATCTATCCTAACTTGAACACCTACACACACACACATACACACACACACACACACACACACACACACACACACACACACACACACACACACACACACAGACACTATACACACATTCACTATGACACTTACACTCACCCATAGATACTTGCACTTACATTTACACTTTTCTTATTCACATCGTACAAACACAAGACCAACTCCTTTATCTCTCCATGGGTCAATTTTGGACCACCCTAATTTGTCCTTCCTTTAGGGACTTAACCCTTTTTTTGATGTCTTAACCTTTGTTTGACCATGATATTTTCGCCCTTGACCTTTTGACATATACCATGGGTCAATTTTGACCCATGCTAACTTGATGGCTTTGATGGCTCCAATCACCGTAAGAAGTACCTAGGGATGTTCTATTAGTGTTCTATGAGTATTAGATGAGTGCCAGGTGAGTGCCAGGTGAGTGCCAAGTGAGTGCCAATGAGTGCCAATGAGTGCCAAGTGAGTGCCAATGAGTGCCAAGTGAGTGCCAAGTGAGTGCCACATAGTGCCAACTGAGTGACACTTTTTCAAGCCTTTTCTAGCCTCCCCGGAGCCTAGAATAGCCCTAATATGGGTATGACCTCCCTAGTAATATAGAAGGAGAAACTGATTGTATATTACAAGTTGCTAGGATGCTTCCTACTATGAGTTAGTCTTTTCAACACTTATAAGCACTTACACTCTGCCATAGACACTTATACACTAGCCCATATACACTTACACTCACACACATTGACTTACACTGGCACCCACACACCTGAAGCCTCCAATTTTGCTGTCTGATCTTTTGACAGACTCATCTTGATGAAGTCATCTTTGATACTTCACCTATTGATGATTCTTATTTACACTCAAATTTGTCTACCTCTAGATCATAAGCTGCCCACCAGGCCGCAGCAAGCCCCCTCCCCACAAAGGATGGAGGGCCCCGCTCCCGCAGGTGCGACCCGCCGCGCGAATGAAAAATATATATACTATAAGTCATTCATTTTTATTTAAACATGACAAAATTTAAGAATTTCTTTTCAAATATACTATGAGTCATTCATTTTTATTTCATACTTAAACATTTTTATTAAAAACATTTTCGCGAACCTAAAACTGTAACTCATTACAGACCTATTATTTAACACATATATTTATTAACATTATTTTTACTTAATACTTTTTACTTAATACTTTTTAATTTATAAATTTTTAAAAATTGTATGTAAGAAGAAAAAATTCAGAGTGTCTGATATATAATCATTTTATTTTACTACAATTGTACGAAATTTTATTAAAAACATTAACATTACATACCTTAAAGCAGTAAATCAGTAAATCAATAGAGGTGTTACCTAACACCAAGAGGGGATTAGTATGCTTTTGTTTTACTGCTTTACTGCTTTAACTCATGTTTTACTGCTTTAACTCATGTTTTACTGCTTTAACTCATATGTTTTACTGCTTTAACTCATATATTTATTAACGTTACATACCTTAAAGCAGTAAATCAGTAAATCAATAGAGGTGTTACCTAACACCAAGGGGGGATTAGTATGCTTTTGTTTTACTGTTTTTACTGCTTTAACTCACATATGTTTTACTGCTTTAACTCATGTTTTACTGGTTTAATTAACTCATGTTTTACCGCTTTAACTCATATATTTATTAATGTTTACTGATTTTAAAGCAGTAAATCAAATCACCATCCAGCACCATGGACGCAGGCTTTTGTTTTACTGCTTTACTGCTTTAACTCACTGCTTTACTGCTTTAACTCTCTGCTTTGCTGCTTTAACTCTCTGCTTTACTGCTTTAACTCACATGTTTTACTGCTTTAACTCATATATTTATTAACATTATGTTTTTTATTTTGTTTTAATACTTTTTATTTATTTTAATTATTATTTTTATTTATTTTTATTATTATTTTTATTATTTTTATTATTTTATTTTTTTTTTATTATTATACTTAGTGTTATTTACTTCAGGCCTATTGTTATTATTATTTAGAACACACACACACACACACACACACACCACGCACACTAACACACACACACACACACACATATACACACACTCACTATGCCAACACTCACATTTACCCATAGACACTTACATTTACACTTATACACATGCGGTCACACACACACACACACACACACACACACACACTTACACTTATACACACATTCACTATGATACTTATACACACATTCACTATGACACTTACATTTACCCATAGACACTTACATTTACACTTACACACACACACACAGATTTACTTACACTCACACAGATTTACTTACACTCACACACAGATTTACTTACACACACAGATTTACTTACACTCACACACAGATTTACTTACACACACACACACCACACACACGCACACTCACCTACACATATATAACGTATAATTTATTAAACATTTTATGTTTTAATTAAACACGTACATTTATATTACTCATTCAAATATAACTAAAATTATTTCAAAGTTTCTTAAAACTTCTATAATAAATCAATCATTATCTTTGATCAAAGAATTTATTATTAACTGTTAATACTTTTTGTTTATAAATTTTATAACTATCAAGTTTTAAAATAACTTTTACTAAAATTTTATGAAATTTTATTAAAAACATATATTTTACGTACCTTAAAGCAATAAATCAGTAAATCAGTAAGGTCAGCCCCTAGCACCCCTCTACACCAAGCTATGCCACGTTTTGTTCTATTGACTTACTGCTTTACATCATCTTTAGCCATGTAATAAGTATAAAAATAACAAAATAAGTTCTTCTCTGCTAACATAACATGTATTTTATTAAAATCTTTCTAAGTTCTTATTTAAAAATAACAATTATTCACTTACATTTATATTATTCGCTCGATGTTAACTAAAAATATTTCAAAGTTTTTTAAATAATTCGGATTTTCTTTATTATTATTATCTATGTACATTGACAATCCATCACGAGAAAACACAACAACCTGCACTCCTTACAGATACGAAACTGACCTCTCTCTGTAAAATGTGTTGAAATAACTACTTAGGCCCAAATTTAGATAATCCTTTGTAGGCCTAATACCATGTCAAAATATATTTCAAACTGACCTTTTCTGTAAAATGTGGTGCAATAACTACGTTAAGCCTAAATTTAGGATAAGCCTTTTTGTATCCCATGCTGATTTAAGCCTAATACCAGGTCAAAAGGTAATTCCAGTATAGACAAGAATCATTGTTATTATTATTATTATTTTTATAAATATATTTCAAACTGAAACATGCTGGATCGGTAAGCTCCTTTAAGCAGGTAAGAAGGAAATGTTTTCCTTACTTGTGATTGGTCGGAGTAATCCTTATCTCTATATGACCTCGTATGTGATTGGTCGAGAATTATTTTATCGTCTTTTGAAAATTAACTTTGTTCTTTAAACTTGTATTTGAGCAGGTGTGTGTTTTATTATCTTTTAGACCCAAACTCATTTTAAAATCATAGTCATTTTAGCTGTTAAGCGGTGCACAAGTTATCTGATTTGTATTAAAAGTGTTTTATTTTTACTAAGTGTATATCATATTTATAATAAATACTTACATTGAGGAATAATTATTAATTTCACTAGAATAGATAATAATTAATTCACTAGTTCATAAGCTAACCACCAGGGCTCAGCATGAGCCCCACCCGCAAAGGCAGCCAACCCCGCACCCGCTGGTGCGTCCCGCCGCGTCCCCGCCCGCCGCGTGCGCCCGCAGGCGCAATATTTCCGCGTTCCCGCCTGCCGCGTGCGCCCGCAGGCGCAATATTTCCGCGTACCCGCCCGCCGCGTGCGCCCGCAGGCGCAATATTTCCGCGTACTCACCCGCCGCGTGCGCCCGCAGGCGCAATATTTCCGCTTTGTTTTTAATGTTTTAGCAGATTTATTCGATATGGAGGTGTTATATATATATATATATATATATATATATATAAGTATATATATAGTATATATATATATATATATATATATATATATATATATATATATATATATATATATATTGTAAGAGTTTGAGTGTAAGTGTCTATGGGTGAGCGTAAGTGTCTATGTGTATGTGCGTATGTGTGAATAAGAGATATAGTGTATGTGTGTATAAGTGTAAGTGTAAGTGTCTATGGTAAATGTAACTGCTTATAAGCTGAATCATCAATATAG
>JABUQX010028590.1:35000-77500 GCA_015478945.1 Trachelipus rathkii | reverse complement strand
GGTTCCTATTTATTATTTTCCTTTTTAGTTAATATTTTATAAAATAGTCTATTTTTATGTTTTAATACGAAACCGCCCCTTTGTTGGTTTGTGTTTGTTTTATATAACTAGTTGGTGCATTCTCATTTTCACATGTTTATTTATTTGCTTATTGTTATTTATCCAAGATTGTCTTGCTTTTAATTAGTTTTAATTATTTATACTATTAGAAATTATTGTATGCGTGAGATTGCGAGTTAGTTTTAATCTTGTTAGTATACGATCGCTTGTGTGTGTAGGTGTGAGTGAGTGTGTGTGCGCGTGCGTGTGTATGTGGATTGAGTAAACGTGTATTAGTTTTAACTTTTAGTATTACTTGTGTGTGTGTGTTGAGTTTGTGGGTGTTTGTCTGGTTTGTGTGAGTGTTGAGGCTGTTCGTATGACTGTAAAGAGTAGATGTGTAGGTGGGCGCAGGCGGGGGTTTTCCATTGACTTTGCTAACGTGCGTGGCCTACGTGCTAACCACGAATCTGTGGAATATCACCTCTCCAACTCTCAGCCTAACATTTTATTATTGTCTGAGACCCAGCTGGCCAGGGATTCTTTTTCAGATAAACTTAATATCTCCAACTATAACTTTTTCTATAATTTCCGACTGAATGGTAGAGTCTGTGCCTATATAAACATAACACTCCTGTAACCGTCTCGAGAATCCTTGAAATCTCCAACTTCGATTTCTATGGCTTAAAACTTTCTCCCTACACTATCATTATTTTGTGTTTCTGCTACTGCTCCCCTAATGAACAGATTTTCACATTCTTTTTTGACTATCTTACTACTTCTCATAAACTGTTACTTCTTCCCATCCCAAATGCGAGTCCTCATTTAGGGGATTTCAACGTACACCACACTGAGTGTTTGGGCTCCTCTCACACTGATTGCAGGTGGGTGAGGAGGCCAAAAAATTCAGTATTCTCCAACGATCTGGAACAGGTTAATTAAGAACCCACAACATATCCGATTGACCTAACCAATTTCTTGAACACGCTCGACTTATGTTTCACCACTACTCCTTCTCGTTATAAATACAAAACATCCTTTCTTCCTATGGTAACTCTGACCACAATCTTATAGCTCTTATTTAAATACTTTTTCTCCAGCAGCTCCACCATGCTCTAAAACGTAATTTCTGGCACTTTAATCGGGCTTGGTTGTGGTCATGCGTCGTTTTTTTGGCTAACTACTCTTGAAATGAATCCTGCTTTGACTCGGAGATTCCTTCGTAGCCGATCAAAAGGAAGGGGCCTAATCGCCGATGGATGAGGGCAGGTTCATTCCATCTTCAACTAAATCTTTTTCTCCTCAAAAATCCATGGTTCGATGGAGCTTATTCTTCGGCGCCATTAAGGAGAGAGACAATGCGTATCGGGCATGGAAAAAACTCTCGTTCTCCTATCACTTTACTAATTTTTCATTCTGTTGGGAATCGTTGGCCCCCAAGGCTTTTTTTTTAAACTTTTATTTTTTTTTTTTTTTCTTTATTTTTTTTTTCGGGGGGGGGGTCAAACAAAAATATTGGAGCCCCCATTTGTTCAATAAAAAAAAAGGAAAAAAGTTACAGCCTCTCAAAGCCCCCCCTTGGGCCCCTTGGGGTTTTTTTTTTTTTTTTTTTTTTTTTTTTTTTTCCCTTCCCTACTGATAAAAAATCTTTCTGGCCTCTTTGCCAAAAACATCTGCCAACAACTGTTTGTAAATCTGCTTTCCTCCCCTTTTTTCGCTTGACGGTTTTCATAGTTGCTAACTCTCCTTCTGAAAAGGCTAATCTCTTCGGCCTCCTTTTTTCATATAATTCTACCCTGGACGATTCTGGCATCCTCCTCCTTACTCCTTCTCCTCTTCAGGTTTCCCATGCCCTTACCCTGTGATAACACATGATCGTGGCATGCAGATCTTGGAGATCTATGAACGCGCAGACAGCTAGTGGCCCGGTGGCATTCCTCCCTGTGTTCTTGAGGGAGTATGCTTCTGAACTGGCGCCTGTCCTTGTTCAACTCTAACTCTCTATGTCTTAACACTAATACTTTCCTAAGTGCTGGAGCGCGCCTTTGTTCAACCGATCCCGGAAAAGGTAGCGGTTCTGATCCTTCAAACGTATCGCAGTAGTCTCACCTTTTTCTATCTAAAGGTCTTGGAAAAACTCTTTCTTTAACTCCCATCCGGATCATCTGGAGTCTCATTCCCTTCTTTCAGATTATCAGTATGGCTTTCGACGCAATCGAGGTCTACTGGCGATATACATTAAAATCTTATTTATCTTTATTATTTTGCCTTTAGTGAACTATATGAAGTCTTATGTTGGCTACACTTGACAATCCACAATCTTTTGACCGGTTATTGGCACGGTCCGCTACTCGCAAAAGTCCCTTCCTTGGATTTCTCCTTCTCTTGCTTACTCATGTCTAGTTTTCTCCTCCGATCGCTCCATATCAGCACTCGTTGATGGAGCGTCCTCTTCCTCCTCTCCTGTTAATTGTGGTGTTCCTCCAAGGTTCTGTTTTATCTCCAACTTTATTCCTACTTTTCATCAACGATCTCCCTCAGCTGTACTTCGTAACTCTTTTTCACTTCACCCGATGTCTCAATCTCAATTCTTCTTCATAATTTCAAATCTGCTCCTTGTTTTGCATCTAGAGCTACTTCTTCAGTCTTCAATTTTTAAATTCTATTTTTGCCGACATGGTGGATTCCCGGTGCGGTCACCGCAACCTTGTAAAGTTTCAACTCTTTAGAAACTCGACTTCCTTATATCTGCCTTCTTAAAAACAACTTCCCAACTTTCCTATTTTCTTCGACGGCTCTAACGTCTCACCTGTGAATAACATAAACATTCTTGGTCTCAACATAAACAAAAAATTGTCTTGGAAACCTCATACTACCAATCGTTTTGCTAAGGGTGGCCTCAAGACAGCTGGGAGTTTCTGGTTCAGTTGCGGGAATTTTTTTTCCTCTGAACAGTTACTCCAGTTATATAAGGGCCTTATTCGCCCTTGTATGGAGTACTGTTCTCACATCTGGGGGGGCTCCGGCTCCACCCTTCTATTGGATAGGGTTGAGTCTAAAGCTAAGAGACTAATAAACTGTCTCCGTCTTTCAAACTCCCTTGACCCTCTTCTATCTCTGCAACGTGACGTTGGCGCAACTCTCCTCGTTTTTCTATAGGTGACTACTTGGCAAGTTGCTCGGGGAGTGACCTCCGCATGATCCACCACCCTTTGACGTCGTCCTCGTATCACAAGGGGTGCCTTGCTCTCGCATGAGTGTTGCGTGAGTATTGAAAACCCCAGACTTGTTCGTCGTGGTGCCTCTTTCTTTCCAGCTACTTCTGTTCTGTGGAACTCCTTGCCTCCTTCTGTTTTTCCAACTGTATTTAATCTTCCCCTCTTTAAAGCCCACGTCTGCGCTCACCTGAGAGATTTGCGTTAAGCTGGGGATTGGGTGGGTTTTCTATGTTTTATCTTCTGCCCCCTCCTTGAAAAGGGCCCAGCCCGTGAGTGGTGGTTGGCTGAAAAAAAAAAAAAATAAAATAAATAAAATTAGTAGTGATTGATATTGAAATTTAGTGTATTTGTGTTTAAATATATTGTTTAGCTTTTTAATAATAATATTAATAATGATATTACTATATGTATATGCTTGTGTATCTATGTATTTTTTTTTATATTTTTATATATATATATATATATATATATATATTAGATATATATATATATATATATAATAATATATATATATATATATATATATATATATATATATAGATTTTTATGTCTATATTTTTTGTATTTATTTAACAAGAAAAGCCCCAAATAGGCATCACTGGTAGAGCCTCGCCAAAACTAAGCAGGGTTCCAGCGTTTGCAACAAATGTCGGGCTGGAAAAATGTGAAGCTATTCATCTCCTTGGGCTTGCTCCGTCCTGCTCGGCGTGTATTGAGTACACCACCTCTAGTTTAGGTCTCTGCTCCATGTTGAGCGGTGGTGTTTACTTTTGTAATATAATACAATATATTTATATAAATGTATAATTTATATATTTATATATATTATATATATATATATATATATATATATATATATATATATATATATATATATAAATATATATATATATATATATATATATATATAACGAACAACAGCCATTTAAAATAAGAAATCGGCACCAACTAAAATGTTTTTAATTTCCATTAATAAATAGTGTATATAAACTCTTAATTTCCTTGATTAACTATTATTTTATTATTTTAATTAAAATTATAATTAAGAGACTTAAGCCATCAAAAAATTTTTAAGATTTTAAATAATTTAGGGGGTTGTATATATATATATATATATAATATATATATATATATATACTAATATATATATAATATATATATATATATAATATATATATATATATATATATATATATATATATATATATATATATATATATATTATATATATATATATATAATATATATATATAGTATATATATATATATATATATATATATATATATATATATATATAATATATATATAATATATATATGTAGTATATATATATATATATATTATATATATATATATATTATATATATACAACAACTCGTGGACCTTTGACATGCCTTTCATATATAAAAACAGCATTACTATACTTCGTCACAGACCCATAAAACTACTTCCCACTTCAACAACCGGTTCTTCAAGCAACGAACGGCTTCCCAGTGGGTTCACCACTGTCATCAACCATCAGTAATCTTTTCATAGAGATGTTGGAGCAAAAAGTCGTTTTTGAAACACAACATATATTTCATTATTTTTCTGGAAAGTGTTAACGTGGAAGACATGCTTTGTTGTCTTAAACTGAACCACATGGACCACGCGCACTTCTTGATCATTTAAACAATCAGATTCCATCCATAAAATTCACAGTGGAATTCTCCCGTAAACTGTTTCCTCCCATTTTTGGATGTTTTGGTTCAGATTGAGGAGAGGGAAAGGGGGCGAAGCCACAAGACGTTCTACCCGGAAACCCATTTCATACAGACTCTTATATAACTGGTATTCTACCCATACACTATCCACAAAGGCTTGGATAGTCTCATCCCAGATTCTCAGGGCCTACCACATATGTAGTCCCACTAAAATAGATTCACAATTGAAAATAATACAGAACACCTTTACCAAGTTGCATTACCCTAAACACATTTTCCACAGGGCTCATGCCAGAGCCAGAAGGACTCTTTACTCAGTGAGGGAGGGGGGAACCCCCGGGAGAACTCGTCTATTTAAACATCCCCACAGATAATCATCATACATACACTAAACTGCTTCCGAACAATGTTACACCTGTTTAAAAGTAATTGGTTAAGAAATTGGGGAGAATGTTACAAGAACACCAACATTCCCCGCCGACTCCAACTCAGCCCATTTCCTGCACATACAATATTGAATGCAATCAATGTCAATCCACCTATATAGGGGAAACAGTTGACCTAAAAAGGCGTATTTATCAACATAAATACGACCTCTCCATAGATAACCAGAATTCAGCATTGGTCAAACACAGATCGTCCCTTAATCATTCTATTGATACCAATCGTCACAACATTCTACAAATTAACTCCAATACATCTTATCGTAAATTCACAGAGAGTTTCCTCATCTATAATTGTAAAGAAACCCGGGTCATGAACAACATGAAGGGAAGAAGTAAAAATTGGACACCATTTTGACATTTTGTTGACGGGCAAAAAAATGGCAACTCATGACTGGCAAAATCTCAAATCTCCATTAACCAACTAGGGCCGCTACGACTTTGAAGGATTTCGCTCCAGTTACTACAATCTCTCTTCAGACGATTTGAGCAAAGTGCAACCTAAGCACAGAAAAGCTTTTTGTTTATAATCTTATCTTAAATTTTGTGAATCTTTTTATGTAAATTGTTAAAATAAAGAATAGGTACTCAGTAGCCGTTTAAGGAGTTCCTTTGCAACTGCAAACTAAGTTGCGGTTATTTGAGCAATTTTTAAGTATATATATATATATATATATATATATATATATATATATATATATATATATAATATATATATTTTTATATATAAATTTTATTTATACATATATATATATATATATATATATATATATATATATATATATATATATATATATATATTTATCTATATATTATATATAAATAATATATATATATATATATATATATATATATATATATATATATATATATATAAAATATGTATACCCAAAAAATATTTCTTCTTTAAGTATGTTTCTTTCTTGTAGTATATATATATCAGGGGCTGCTGAAGTCGGAGTCAGAGTCGTGGAGTCGTTGCAATTTTCAGGGAGTCGGAGTCGGCAAAGTCGAGTTCGGAAAAATTCTGTGCAAAGTTGGAGTCGGCAGTCGAAAATTAGTCTGTAAGTGGAGTCGGAGTCGGAGTCGGAGTCGAAAATTTATAGAACTTATATTATTATTTTCTATTATTATTATTATTATTATTATTATTATTATTATTATTATTATTATTATTATTATTATTATTATTATTATTATTATTATTATTATTATTATTATTATTATTATTATTATTATTATTTATTATTATTATTATTATTATTATTATTATTATTATTATTATTATTATTATTATTTATTATTATTATTATTTTTTTTATTAATTTATGACATGACCTTCACTATTCGCTTTAAAAAAAAAAAAGCACACGGCTGTTTTATAATAAAAATAAAAATAATTTGCATTATAATTACGTTATACATTTGTTTCCGAAACTGAAATATACTCGTATTTGTTTGTCATCTGCATCTTTATATCTTTACGGTACTTTAAAATTTAATTAAATTTTTAGGTGAAGATCCAATATTCGGTTCACACTAAGCCCAATTTTTGCCCCCCCTAAAAATGGACATAAAATTCGGAATTTCCAGTCGATTTTGACCCTATAAACACCAAACTGTGGCTTTTTTGCCCTCTAAAACCTCTTTTTAGTGTTTTCTGTGCCTGTAGTCATTCTTTCAGAATTTTCAATTTTTCAAAACCCATGTTTTTGACATTGTCGTATCAACTTCCAGAATTTTTTTCGAAATGACTTCAAACTTGAAATTTGCATAAATGGGTCCATTACCTACAATATGCATGAAGTACGTTTTCGATTTTTTGAGTTTTGTGCTCAGCGTTGTCCAATTTCAAAACACACTTTTTTTGGATTTTAAAATGAAAAATTGCGATAATTTTTTTTTTCCTGTTTGTGCGAAGTGGATGAAATTTTCAGGGCATATGCTGTCGGGAGAGATGCACATTCTTTACTTAGATAATATCTCTGTATATGCATTAGTTTTGGATTTGTTCTTGGAACAAATTTAAAAAAAAAAAAATATTGAAATTTTTTCATTATATTATTCAAACGTTTGAAAAAGTGAAATATTAAGATATTTTTTTCCTACTTGTCCGATCAGCATCAAATTTTCAGGGACTTGTAGAGTCGGGCTATGCATCTTTTTTTACTAAGATATTTTTTTTGTATACTCAAAAGAAAATTATCCAATTTTTTTTTAAAAATTTGTTCCAAGAACAAATCCAAAACTAATTCATATACAAAGATATTATCTAAGTAAAAAAAAAATGTGCATCTCTCCCGACTACATATGCCCTGAAAATTTCATCCACTTCGCACGAACAGAAAAAAAATTATTATCGCAATTTTTCATTTTAAAATAAAAAAAAATGGGTTTGGAATTGGACAACGCTGAGCACAAAACAAAAAATCGAAGAGAAATACTTTCATGCATATGGTAGGTAATGGGACCCATTTGCAAATTTCAATTTGAAGTCATTTCAAAAAAAAATTCTGGAAGTTGATATTGAACAAATGGTCAAAAACATGGGTTTTGAATAAATTAAAATTCTGAAAAGAATGGACTGTTAACAGAGTACAGACACAAGAAAAAAAACACTCTAAACGAAAGTTTAGAGGTAAAAAGGTACAGTTTGGTGTCTTTGGGGGTCAAAATCGGATGAAAATTCCGAATTTTATGTCCATTTTTAGGGGGGGGCGAAAATTGGGCTTAGTGTGAACCGAATATTGGATCTTCCCCTTTACTGTATAGCATTTGGAGATTAGATTCATTGGAAAAGTGGTATATTTTTTTATTCTCAAAAGCAAGCGAAAAAAAAAATAGTTGAAACAAAAAAATGTTTTACTGTAACTCTGTAAGCACTAAGCTGAGCAGAGTCGAAATTTGAATTGACTGCTGGAGTCGGAGTCGGAGTCGGAGTCGAAAATTTTTGTTTAAGTGGAGTCGGAGTCGGAGTCGAAATTTTTGTTTAAGTGGAGTCGGAGTCGGAGTCGGAGTCGAAAATCCAAATTTGAATTTAAGGAGTCGGAGTCGGAGTCGGAGTCGAAAAATTTATTTTACGACTCCGCAGCCCTGATATATATATATATATATATATATATATTATTGTAGTTATATACTTATAATATAGTGTATATATATTAACTTGTACATATATATATATATATATATATATATATATATATATTATATATATATATATGTATATATATAAATATATATATATATATATATATATATATATATATATATATATATTTATATATATATAATATAATATATATATATATATATATATATATATATATATATAAATATATATATATATATAATATATATATATATATATATATATATATAATATATATATATAATAATTAAAAAAAACGAAACTAAAAAATACTCTTATATATATTCAGAATATTTTACATAAAAATTCTTTTATTTTATATATATTATATATATATATATATATATATATATATATAATACATATATATTATATATATATATATATATTATATATATATATATATTATATATATATATATATATATATTATATATATTATATTATATATATATATATATATATATATATATATATATATATATATATATAGGTAAATGGGACTTAAGATTGTCAGTAGTAAATTAATTGTAATGCCTTTATATATAGTTCTTGTAAATCCTTATGTTAAAATTAGAAGAAATCCATTTTCTATACTGAATAGGTTACAAATTAATTATTCAAATATTACAAGAGTTTAAGAAGGAATATTTAGCAAAAGCTTTCTACCAATCTTGGTCCTCTTTCAGCTGCTATGTTATATAAACTAAATTAAATATAGTAAAAAATACTTAAAATAAAATTATCATAAAAGTTTTGGTTGATTTTTTTGAAAAAAGGTGAGGAGTTCAAAATGTTGTTTATGATGGGATCTATTTGTGAGTCGTTTCTTTGTATGTTATAATTGTTGGAATTGTTTATGCAGAAGGATTCAGTAAATCATCTAAGGTGAAGGTAACAACAACAAAATCTATTTCATTCTTACCAGAAATCCACTAAAAAATTCACAAATTCTTGTAAACTCCCCTCTTCTACATAATGAACTTAAATCCACTCTCCCAAGCTCTCTCACTTCTATGGCATAGCCAAAATACATTAAAAAAACATACCTCTTAGACCTATCATTTCTAACATAGACTCAACTACTTATAAATTATCTAAATAGCTTGCTAATTCTTTAAAACCTCTCATAGGACACATGTCTTCTTCAAACATTACCAACACCGAAGATTTTATCTCTATAACTAAAAACATCAACACTAACACTCACAAACTCCTTAGTTTTGATGTAATTTCACTATTCACTTCTGTACCTGTTCATCTTACTATCACTCTCATAGAACGATATATCAACGGAAAACAACATTATTCTTTCTCAACAATTCCCTCTCATCAAACAACTTATCCTTTTACTCTTGAACACAACTATTTTCAGTTTAACAACACCTTTTACAAACAAAACAGTGGGTCTTCAGTATGGGATCTCCTATTTCACCTATCCTCTCTAATTTATCTTTATGAGCTTTTTAGCAAATCTATCACTTCTCCCCATATCCATCTTTTTAACAATACTTCTTGGTATGTTGAGATTTTTTCCCCGCATGCCGACTGCGAAGCCTCTATGGTTCGAACATCCTAACGTTTTTATTAACACATTTCACCGTTACATAAAAATTTACTGTAGAACATGACACTACGACACCGTTACCCCTTTTGAGACACTCGGGGTTCCAATTTGGTTCCCACCACCGTAATATACAATACATGGTTTATGGAAAACCCTACTTCTAACACAGCTACATTCATTGGTTTTCTTCCCACTCCACCAACACAAAATCAGGCACCTTATCCTCTCTATTCCTTAGAGCTTTAAGGATCTGTTCGCCCTCCTACCTTCAAAATGAATTTAATTTAATCTCTTCAACCTTCCACAAACTATCCTATCCTAAAAATACAGTATTTCCACGCTCTTCGCAGACGAAGAGATAATTTTTATACCTTAACGATCCCTACCTCATTGACCCCTATATCTTTACTGACCCTCGCGACCTGGGCATTTCTCAACCGAAAAACTTCTGTTAAAAAAATGAACGAAAACGATGGTGTTTATTTCGACCATGTTAGTAGTGCTTCTAACAATAATGGCAAACCACATAATCATACCGAATTACCCTTACCTCTCAATGTGTATACAAAATACCTCGTTGCTCATGTGCAACAATATTTACATCGGTTAAATACATTTGATTTCACTCGCCGTAACTACCCAACACAAATAATGCTACTTCAAGGACAACCCTAACTCTTGCCCTTTACCATACACAGATCTACCCCACAACCATATCATTAACATAGACCACGCCAGACACCCAGTATTATCATTGATACCATTCCCTTAGAAGATTTAATGAGATCCTTCTGCATAAAACAATTTCCAGACAATTATAACATCACAAAGAAACGACTCAGCAAATATATCCCACATAAACAACATTTTTGAACTCCTCACCTTTTTTCAAAAAACTTAAACCAAAACTTTTATGATAATTTTATTTTATGTATTTTTTACTATATTTAATTTAGTTTATATAACATAGCAGCTGAAAGAGGAAAAAGATTGGTAGAAAGCTTTTGCTAAATATTCCTTCTTAAATTCTTGTAATATTTGATATTAATTTGTAACCTATTAGTATTAGAAAATTGATTTTCTTCTATTCACGTAAGGATTTTACAAGCAACTATATAATAAGGGCATTAAGAATATTATATATATAGTATATATAGATATATGTATAACATATATACAATTTATATATATAATATAATATATATTATATATATATTATATATATATATATATATATATATAATATATATTTATATATATTATATAATATATATATTATATATATATATATATATATATATATAATAAAATATTTTTTATTTTTTTTTAAAATTTTATATTTTTATTGTTTTTAGATATTTTTTTAATATATATTATATATTATAATATATATATATATATATATATATATATATTGTCCGCACCGTGGACTCAATCGGATAGAGCGAAGAAGTCGCAGGGCAAGGGCTTGGGTTCATCGCTAGCCCGGAGTCCTAGGTAGAAGTACCTAGAGAAGTTCCCTCCTAGAATAGGGCTATGCCCGTGAGTGTCAATGTTTTCTTTAAAAGTATATATATATATATATATATATATATATATATATATATATATATAATATATATATATATATATATATATATATATATATAATATATATATATATATATATATATAATTTCCATAAAAATCAGTATTAAAAGTATCTTGACCTACTGCTCAATTTATATAGAAGAATTCAACATTTATTTTAACTTTCCTCTTTTGGAATAAAAACAAAATAAAAACGTTTCCTTGAATTGACGGATTCTATCTTCTTTCAGGTTTTATTTTTCAAAAACTTTTTCAAAGAGAAGAAAAACAAAAAGAAAGTTTTGTAAATTTAATGGATTTCCCGCTGTGTTTTTTTTTTCTTTTAAACTAATTGTCAATGAATATATTGATGCTCAGGTTCAGAACTAATTATTTTTTAGTTCCTTCTTTAAAAATAAAAGCTGGTCAGATAATTAATTACAAATATTTTATAAATAAATAATATGTTCAGGAGAATGATAGGCCTATGTAGTTTCATTTATAAAACTCATCTCTGAAAACATTATTACTAAAAGGTTTAGTAAATAAAGACTCACATTCTTAAATATTATATCGAAATTGTTACCTAAATCATATATAACATATACTGTATGTGATATAGAACTGCTAAAAATTTATTTATTACTTTTATAATGCTGAACACGAATAGGAAAAGAAATATTGAAAAATAAAAATATTGAATCTCTTCTGTAATATTTAAAATTAATATGTAACATTGCATGATTTATAAAGCTATTATTAAAGCTCCTTGTAAAACGAATTATAATTTGAAGTGAAATTTCTCGCTATGTCGATAGTATTAAAAAAAAATATTACTTGCCAAATAACCAAGATTGACGGTATCAAGTAAATCAAAATAATAACATACACCAAAATCGTTTTCACTATGTATTAGTTATCAAAATTAAATACCATATATTACCATCACAAGTTGTACGTATAAAACAAAAAAAGAATAAAATTTTAAAAAACAAAAAAGTTAAAAAAATAAATAACACACACAGATCTTAAAAAAAACAAAAATACTCAGTATAACCTAAAACATAACTTTAAAAAAATCTAAAATTAAAACAAAAAGTATATAGAGATAAAGTAACAACAAATAAAAGTTTTTAAACAAAAAAAAAAAAATTAAGAAACTCAAAAATTATAAAGTTATATAAACTTTAAAAAGCAGTCATTGCTAAACTGAAGACCAATTGTTTAAACAAATTCATATACTTGTAAGCCAAAAAACTTTTACCATATAATCGGTCACAATAAATTAGACATATGATAAATATACAGCTAAACAAAATTAGTAATATATTTAAAGATTTTCAAACGTAGAATAGGTTACTTTGCACAAACCATACCTTACTTTCTAATAAACCTTAATTTTTACGATTTAATCATAATTTATTTGATTGATTAACATTATATTACACATATAATTACTTATTATTGAAAATCTGGTGCTAGCATTGTCTTCGATTAAATTACACAAAAATTATAAATGTAAATACATTTCTCAAAAAAATAAATAAATATTTAAAAATAATAATACTATTATGCAAATATACAATGTAAGGTATGAACTCTAATTGACCTATCTTATAAATGTTGCGATAATGACATATATCTGTATCATATATCCTATCTTAATATAAAACTTTACTACATAATCATATTCATAAATAATTACAACAAATATAAATTGTTAAATACCATAATGTAAAAAATCAGTATAGTTAAAAAATTAAGTAACTTCTCCTCAATATACTACTGTTAAGTAGATTAAGTAAACTATATCAGCTAAATTTTAGAATATACTATCTAGTCATTGATCATTCTTTATGAGTGAAAACTACTTATATATTATATCAGATTTCACGACTTGGATAAATTTTTAATGACTATAATTAAAAGTGCTTAATTAAAACCACCAACCCATTTTTATAAAATGTCTATATACATTAGCAATATTTTATTGGAAATCTGTCGTTATTATTTCTTTCATATGATAATATTTTATCATAAATTTTGTAAAATTACTTAATAAAAAATCAAATAAAAAAAAACTGGTTATTCGTAATACTCTTATTTAATGACATTCCCCATACATTGCAGATTCATTTAAATATAATTGAATAATTTTTTAAAACTTAATAAAAATAGCATATATTTAAAAGTTATAATAGTTTACACACCTCTTATCACATTGAATCAAATATGTGAAACTTTGCTTAATTCTAATAAAATATTACAGGATAAAATTAGTTAAAATTATACAATTAAAAATAGTTTTAATAATTCCATGTTAATGGTAAAACACAAAAATCAGTTTAAAATATGAAGCGTAAATTATAAAAAAACAAACTTAAACAATAAACAAAAATAATTAAATTGTTATTTAACAAAAACATAATCAATAATCATAATACTATTCTATCTACAAAAATCAAGACTCCCAATGGCTCAAAGCTCCAAGCTCCAAGCTAAAATAATTAAAAAACTAAATTTGAGTGAAACTTAAAAAAAAAAAAAAGTTAATTGTTAATCTTAAAAAATTTTAAATCTTTTAAAAAAAATTTAAATGTCAAATGTAAAAAAAATTAACCTATGTTTCTAATTTTTTTTAATTTTTAATGTTTATTTTTAATTTTAATTTTTCCCTTTCTATACTATAATCATAAAAATACCAAAGTTCTCTTCTATGCTAATATTTCAGTTGGCCACCCAAAGTCTCTCGTCATTACATCATACACCTAATATACACCTGAACTGTATAACCAAGTTTCCCTGTTCTATGTTCAATACCAATTGGTCCAACCCCAGTCTGGCCCAACGGTTATTTTAACCCCTGTCATCTAATCATCGCTTAGAAGATGTAACCAAGTTCAGCCTCTACCCCAATATATTAGTTTAGGCTCACCCCCATAGGCTCATCTTCATTCATCTCGCTACAAATATACCTATATGAAGATATACCAATTTCACCTTCTATCATCAATATTCAAGTTTAAGGGCAGCACCCCCTGGTCCACCAATTTAACCAACTGTCAGCAAATAACCTAATAGATACTGGCTACTACCAATTCATCCCCACTCATAATTCAAGTTAAAAGTGCAGATCCCCCCTGGTCCCTCAAACATAATTAACACTAGTTTCAGCCAATGATACCTTATATATAGGTAATACCGTTCATCGCTCTAACGATATTCAATTTCGATCCCCCTCGGTGATCCGTAAACCCTATAATGACTTCATAACCATCATATCAACCTACGACCCTCGCATAACCCAATAAACACACACCCAATATTTTGTATACGAGCTGTTTATTAACCTTGGGCTCCCACCGCCCAATGACACCGACCAGACAACTCCTCAGAATCAATACTAAACTATTCTAGAAAAAACTCAACTCAATCCTCCACCAAAATTTTCCAGCCAATTACAAACACTCGATTTCTAATGATTGTACCCCTTCGACCAGAACTATACTTCTACTTACAACAATCTTACCTCACCATTCAACCCCCCTCAAATTTAACCAGATAGGAAACCCCTAACCATTAAATAATACGACCATAACTGATCCAGATCGAGCCTAAAAAAATCATTCAAATAATAATAATAATAATAATAATAATTAATAATAATATAATAAAAAATAATAATAATAATAATAATATAATAATATAATAATAAAAATAATAATAAAATAATAATTGAATAATAAAAAAATAATACAAACAGACCAAACACTAAACCAATGGCTAAGCGAAATCTATCGACCGGGATCTATCCGTAGTCGGACCGATCGTATGCGTGAAGAGAAGTTAAACTTACATGACTAATATAATATAATAATAATAATAATAAATAATAATAATAATAATAATAATAATAATAAAATAATAATAATAATAAAATAATAATAATAATCTAATAATAACAATAATGGATGGTTTTTCATTTTGAAAAGCGCCGGCGTAATGAAAAAAATAATTACAAATAAACATGACATACAAATTAACTTCTACTAAAAACAGTGTTCTATCACTACCTGATAAGAACAAACGCTACCCCTCATTCCACAAAGTGGTCCGTAACTCGATATACTATATATACTTATATATATAATATATATATATAAGATTAAATAATATATATTATATAAATATATATTATATATTATATATAAATAATATAATATACATATATATATATATATAATAATATAATAATATAATTATACCTGCCCTTCCCTTTCATATTCGTCTCCTCGCACGTCATCATAAAATCTCGTTTTCTTCGATGAAAACAATCCACCCCCCATTCCCTTCAAAAGCATTCGATCTTTTCGTCAAAAACTGCCAAGCTCAGTTATAAAAACTATTATATGCCTTTCACATTTTATAACAGCCTCTGACATCTTTTATATTATTTGCATGAAACTTCACAACATCTTCCCTCGATTTAGGCAATACGTAATTCGCCGTACTCGGTATCATATTGAATCCGTGTATCTATAATAATTCTATTTTGCGCATGCTTATATTATGGAAAAAACATTATCATAAAAAAAAAAAATAAATACATTAATATATTACATTAAATAACCTTTATAAATATGCATTAGACTAGTCAAATATTTTATATATTTATTAATAGTTTCCCTTAAAACAAAATGTCATAAATAAACAGAAAAACTGAATTTAGTCTTTGACTTAATATTATTCCACAATGTAAATTATTATATATATTAATTATATAAATATAAATTAATATATTTATAAATTATTATATTATGTTAATTATATTAATACTGAAAAGTAATTTCAAATAAATTATACCTCTACCAAAGTTTGTTCATACCTCAGCCTTCTTCCGTAACGCCAACACAATTATATTATATAATAATCACATAAATAATCATATAATATATTATATATAAATAGTATATAAGATAATATAAGTATATATATATATAATAAAATATTATAAGTATATAATATATATACATATATATACTTATATATATATATATATATATATTATAATATAATATTAAATATATACTACTATATAATAATAAAAATAAAATATATATATTAATATTATAATATATATATAAGATAAAATATAATATGATATAGAAATATATAATAATATATTAAATAATATATATAATATAATAAATATTTATATTATTAATATATAAATATATAATAAGTATAAAATATATATATACATATTGCGAAGAATACGTGCATCAACAAATTGTACCCGACATAACCTCTCTCCTCTCTTTCTGTAGATAATTCGAAAAATTAAATTAAAAAAGTCGATTTATAGATGATTACTCAATGTAGTTTATTCCAAACTATAGTGTGAATGTTCTAGTCATCACAGCAATACCCACCTACACCATCATGGTTAATACGAAAGGCAGAATAATATTTCTCCACGAACGGAGAAGTGTCTTCAGACTCGTTAGACTTCGACTAAGACTATCGAGATTGACCGGTAAACATAAAAAAATGTTATCACTAAAGCAAGATTACCCATAAAAAATGGAGTAACTATTTAACAGTTCCCACTTTACTCGAATTACACCCAGAAAGTTCTCGAATATAAGGATAAATAATATCAATAAAGCGATCAAATGAAATATGACAACTCCATAAAATTTCTTTACTAAAATCCTCAGAATATAGTTTGAGGTCTACCAAAAGTAATAATTACCACATCTACCCCAACAATATAAAAAAAAGATTATCATTAAATAGAATATAATACACCTTGAGAGCAAGTTAAAGCTCCAATGTAAAAGACAGCTCTAGGATCAGATACAAGAGTGGAAACGAACGCTTCCAAATAGCTCATGCATAAAATCAAGTAATAAGGAAACCCACTCAGACAATTGAATAGATATGAACATTAACTAATTATGAATATCCAAGTGTAGGAGGGTATATTCAAAAACATACGGATCAGGATACTATAAGGGAAATGAACCAAGCAATCCCAAACGTTAAATCAGGGAAGGATCCAATGAACCACAACTCCGAAACAACTCCAAGAATAAAATTCAGATTAATCCAACTCAAATACACGAACACACACCAGAAAGAAGAGAATCACAAAAGAAGAGAATCAAATACCCATTACAAGATAGAAAATCAGAGGAATCCAAATCGAATGACCACAATTAAAAGATATATCCAAGTATGAAGCCCAAGAACATAATCAGCACCAATTTAAACCCTGTCCAAATATTAAACATTATCATTATACCATAAATTAATTACCATATTACATAAATGAAGTCACATATATACTATTAATAAAATTTTCCCTGAATATTCAAGCAGTTCTAAAAGTACTAATTATGCACGCCTTCCAGCAACCAAACAAATAGTAAACTGAAACAGAGTCAGTGACTTCCGTGCAATTTCCATCAGATTCTTAGCGATTAAATGTCAAAATCAAATAATTGTAGCACTACCTCTGAGACAGGCTAAAACTATCAAATCTTGTGGTAAAAATTTATCACAATATAATTTGGCTCACAATGAAAGGGTGGTGAATTATAGTACTGACTGAATTCACATTTATTTAACAAAGTACTAGAAAGAAAGCAGAACAAAAAAAAATAATAAATTTAAACGGGTTTTCCCAATAATGAAACAGATAAAAAATATAAAGGTAACACCAGGGATCAGAAAGGATTAATTATTAAAACTCTATCCAGGACTACTATTAAAAAAATTGTCCCGGAAAGTAATCTATCTTCATAAATATCAATTCATATGGACACGTATCTTACAATATTCTTATTATATAACTTTCTCCACTTATGTTCCATGCCCCACACTAACATATTCTAAATATCCTACCATCAAATTCCCTTCCTCGCTAATAAACAGAAAACTTTATAAAGCAAAGAGATTAAAGCGACAGGACGATAGTTACTACAGACTCTCTACCTACTCCATGAAAATTATTTACAGGACAGGTGGTATAACAGGGTAAGTCATTTTTCATTTAATGTTTAGAATTAAATCATTACGGCGTAATAAGGATTATTTATTTTAGAATGCCACCACTACTTGCTTATTGCTTTCTAATAAAGTCCAACAACCAAAGAAAGGAATCAATAAAGGTTCCTAGTTTAATATGATAGATATGATGGTGACAATATGACATCCCTAATAATACTGTAATAACAACCATCATATATGCCCTCTCTACCCAGATTAATAATCTGTCCATAGTATTTTCATCTATAGAAATCTTAATTTTGCAATCAACGTAGATGGACATCCCTCATCTTTCGCCTAGATAAACACAGAATCTCAATAACTTGTTCTCCTACTGGTATGTCCCAATCCTGACCAATTCTTTGGTTTTACACAACAATCCTGTGCCCAAGACTTGTACAGTAGTAACTTGTATGTAGTATTCACTTTAAGCAGCTCCAAGGTATTTTTTTTAAAGATCAATATAATTATGAACACAGGTACCAACAATATGCGCCTGACACAAACATTTATCTATCAGAAGATCTCTCCCATTAACAATTGCATGATGAATACTGTAATGGCATGAGAAACGTAATATCCGTCTTTTACTGGGAAAACCACAAATGTTCCTAATGTGTTACGGATCACTAAACTGAGAGGAAATACATGTTATCTCGGCAGTTGATATTTAAATTTCCATTATAAAGTTAAATTTTGAGCTTATATATATACTAATATTATTAATTATTACTAATAAACTGGACTGAAGCGAAAAAAATTACCTTAAATTCTTCTTCATTGTCAACAATTGCTTTCAATTTCTCTCGTGGCAGCAAAGTACAAATAATATAAAAAGAAATATCCCCCCCAAAAAAAAAAGGACAAAGAATATTTGTTAAACAATTAAATTTATCTTAATATATTATTGTCGCCCAAAAAAAATTCTTGAAAGTCATTCCTAAAAAGTGAGATTCCGAATAAGAAAAATTTTTTTCGGGTATTATGTATTATGAAAATACTAAAAATTTTCAGCGTTTCCTATTCTTTCATTTCTTTATACTTCTCTATCTGTCCATTTAATTTGAAGTGGAAGAGCCTTACTCATCTAAGTTATAGATTGAGAACATCAGATTATCTCCTTCAGGAACCGGACAAATCTGTAAAAAAAGTATAAGCTCCTCCGCCACAACCTTCATAAAAAACATGAACCAATGGTCTTGAACCGGAGAACTTATATATATATTATATAAAATATATATATAATAATATAATTAATATATAATATATATATTTAGCAACAAATATAAAGAAATATTAATACAAATATTATAGATGAAAAAACATAAAAATAGTATAAATTATAATATATATATATATATATATATATAATATATAAATATTATATATATAAATATAAATATAAATACAAATATTATAATATAATATATAAGAATATGAATATATATGATAAGTATCTTTCGAATGACTCCTAAACATAAAATTATAGCAATTTGTTTGATAATATATACTATAACAGGATAATTATTACTTTATACAATTTAAGATATTGGTGGCCAAGGCCATCTTGAATTTTTATTTAGAGTAAGAGGAAGAGTGATTAAATTACATACACGAAAAAGGAATCCAGACACACCAAAAACAAATTTTTACAAAACAACACCAGGAGGGTATCACAAAATAAAACAGGACCAGCAGCACAACTAGGAAGAGCATACAATTATAAAACAGCTTGCCATAATGGAAGATGATAGAACCAAGAAGCAGGAAGAAGGTGAAATAAGAATTAAGAAAGTAGAAATGAAAGGTTCAGGTAACTTATCAGAATACGATATTATTGAGACGCGAAGCAATTGTGTAAGGTCCAATAAAGGTAAAGGATGCCAGGCAGAAGAATCGACAAAGTCATGGCTTAAACGAGTGAACCTCCCAAGAGCCAACGGAAAAGTCTCAACAGCTAGGACTGCGTAGTCAGACACAATAGTAAACATTGGAAACCCTCCCCACCCACCACGTGAGAAAAGAGACTGCCGCCCACATGCGTCGATGGCTACATACGCCAATTAGATTCGATATTGAGAGAATACTTACTCACGACTCATGACAATAATTCTACAAAGTTAGTATGAAACCCCGTAAGAGGTAGAGATGAAACGGGGCACCACCACCGAACTTGATGCCAGAGATTGAAAAGGGAGTAGGCAGAATAGAGGGAACATGGGAACGTGCCAAAATCCCTGCTCAGGAAACCAAAGGATTTCACCTTCGAATTCGTCCAGGCAAGGAGACCACGTAAGGTTTTTAACACCAACAAATGGCGGGTTTAATCTCAGTTATCGTGGACCGGGAGGTGGTTTCATAGAGACAGGAATCGCCAAGAAAACTGCGAATACTGATAATAGTATCAGTCAGCACAGGTGAGACGCTTTAGAATCTAAATGCTGCTTCGACCACGTTCCGGAAAAATACGTAGAGAAGAGAAGAAGAATAGAGGAAGAGAGCCTTCTCCCGCCAAATATCTTATTAAGCAAAAATAAGTATATATAAGATATTCATCGACCTTGAAAGATTTGCGCTAAAAAACTTTCAGAGTGCGTTGTGACATTTCACGAATAATAGAGGCATGGCAGTACGTGCCCCAGATGGGAAAATCGCCATCCAGGTCGCAATTAATTTAGAATCGGAAAGCTGAAGACGAGAGGAAACTCTAGGTGCAAATTGTGTGGGAAGAAATAAGGTCATATGAGTTGCAAAGAATTTAAGAGTATAGCACTCGTCAGGCATACAGAGTAGAATTTCTAGAACATTAGAAGTAAAGTCTGAAGAGATCATTCACAGTCGAAAATATGAGATTTAAAGTTCTAGAAGATCCAGAAACTTTTACTAAAATACAAATTAAACAGGAAACTGAATGTTACAATTTTAGCAATCATCTGTATATATCTTTCTTTATCTGTCTAGTACATCCCACGAGTTTGGAGGCTGGGGAGAGTAAGCAAGACAAGAGACGAAAAAAAAGGACTAGTGAGCTATTAAGAGAGTCAGCTGGGGCCTCTGCTAATATAAAAGCAATCTCTTGATATGTAGCCAAGCGAGCGTACCAACCACACAAGATCATCCCCATAGTCAACTAAGGCAAGAAGACCATAATCAGTTAGGCCTAAGAATAGTATGTACCAGTTGACCTCGAGAACTTCGAAAGCCATTACCTGATTTGATCTGAAAAAACGGTATGACTTCAGATATCAGTAAATCGGAGAGTTAAAGGAGTTCAAAGATTTGTTAGATAAGAAAGATATAAGTGAGAGTGATAGGACGATAGATAGCAAGGATCAGAGCGGTCTCCCTTTTTCTGGATTGGGACTCGGACATATGCGCGCTTCCAGAAGATAGAAGAAAAAGTAACTACTTAAATATTAAGTCATAAGAGAAGATAGCCAGACTTGAACAAGGGACTGGGGTAAACAAAGCTCAGAAGCGCAGCACAACTCCCTCAAAAACAAGGGCACAACAAGGCAATGAATCAATCAAGCCTCATAGTTACTATATGACATCACATATAAACCGCTTTTTGAAATATGGCAATGTACGCGGTTGCCATTTGGGGGATCCCAGTTATTATGAACCATGTAAGGGCAATAACAGAAAACAAGAGAGTGAGAAGACAGCTCGCTCGCGCGTATACCGGAATAAAATAAAGAAGGTAGATAAGGCACTGCAACCACACAAGAGAGCCCGCGAAGCGAGAAGCGCTATCTATATCAGATGCGTTCGGAGAGTTTGCCTGAACAGAAACATGAAATTACAGCAGCTGAATTAAGATAGCGGAGAGACACGCGCTTACACAAACTGATAATCAATATTAGAGATGTTTTTGACAAGAGGCAAGAAATTTTTCTTAAGCGGGAAAGCCCACACATAGTGAATTGTTGTACGCACATTTACTTTTATGCTGAAAGCTGACATATCCGCCTGAGGACCCACCACGAGAGAAAGGTTTAAAGCGCCCAACACAACCACGCGATAGCTCGCTTTCAGGCAACGGTAATTAGGATATATTTAATTGTTGGTGTAATCTGATAAAATGTGTAAATAATTTAAAAGAAATATTTCGCCGATAAACATAAGCATATTTCATGTGGCCAGAATGTATTAGTAACTTTGAATAACTTTTCGAGAATCGATAGGTACGCTCGATAATCCTATGGCTTAAGAATGAACAACGTCGTGCTCGGATGGATCACTGAGGCCAACAGTTAAAGGAGGAGGAACCTCAGACGTATGATTGACTGTTTGCAACTTACTCTACAATATCTTATGCACACAAAACAAACCTCAAATTAAAAATAATCTTTGTTGTGGAATTGCTCCTACTCACGCCTGATTCGTTGACCACAACATTATCTCTCAAACACACACATACAATTGTAAACTCGTACACTAGTATCCAATGAAGATATGACCCTATGAGTACTATATAACAAGGTCGAGATTCACCAAACACTACAATCGCAGCCACAGGGGCGAAGGCCCTATATCCAAAGAGCCGACCGTGTTGCGAACTCCCTCCATAGAAGCGTTCCAAAATAACACGCAAATTACGCACAAGGATGCAAGTCACACGCAGGACTAAAGAAGGGTGCGGAAGAGGATTAAACATCTCACAGGACAATACACACGAAGATGAGGAGAAGGCAGAAATTCCACATGTGACACAAAAGACATAAGTGGCTGGAAATAGATAAGGAGGCACCGACAAGACAGATACTAGCCTAGAAAAGCAGTTGGGTTCCATACAAATAATCACACGCACCCAACTAATCCGCGCACGAGCTCCACACCGGATGAACACACCATATGTGCCACTAACGAATAGTCGAAATAGAAAATGTGAGGCTACGACCACACACTAGTGAGAACAAAGTTCACCATCACGGAGACCTGATCGCTGCGAATAAAAATCCGCGTTAACTCCAAAGGAAAGGAGAGAAACAGACACACTAAACATCGCATCCAAACGATAAGGTGAGTCCGTGAGTGGGAAATAACGGAGTTACCAGTATTAATAAGCTCGCTCTTAATAAACCTTTTGGACTGGCAGCCACGCTAGGTTCACAACCATCGGATGGAAACACAACAAGAAACCCCCACCATAATTGACATATAGAGTACAGGGCTAGAATATCATCACAATACCGAAAGGGGGCAACTACTGAAAGGCAGACTGTATATAACTGTAAGTTAACTGAGAAGAGGAAACACACAGTCATCACGCCCGAGTAACTCAACAGAACCACAGCTTTTAATTTGATAATACCACACACTGGTAACCGTTTGTGAATGTAGAGCTCATCACAAGGAAATCTATTTCTCTCATGTATGAAGAGGCGCGACAGGGGAGAAGCCAGCGGCCACGCGCCGGCGGCACCAAACGTTATATGCCTCTGCCGGTTCACAGGATGTTGAACTGAGCTGAGAAACACACGCGAACTAAACACAAAACTTAGCGAAATGCCTGCGCGTTTAGAGAGGGAGACTTTAGTAGAGAAGTCACTCGCTCGCTATATACAAAGAAAATTAAACGCAACTCCTCTCCACACAACAGGTGTAAAAACACCAGAGACCCAAAAAACGAGAAATCCTAACACTCTCCTAACTAGCGTACGATGGGAAATAGAATCGAAAGATCCGTAATGAACGAAGAAGAACGAATTTCCTAGCAGTAAAAGAAGGAGCAGTAGGGAATTTGAACAATTGCACCGATATGAAAAGCACACACAATGACACAAGAGGCTCCAAAGTCATATCCGGCCAACGAATATAGAGAGGATTAACAGTAAATATAGCCAGAAGAGTAAAGGAACTCATTAATCGCAAACAAGGCATATTATAACGCAAAACTAACAAGCTAGAGCGAACAGAACGTAAGACCACAACACTGCTGGAACACCCACAAACTCTTAACCAAAAAACAGTGAAGAGATAAGTTCAGCCCCATTTCCAACTACAGAAGCAGACAACATTGAAGACGATCTTCAGAGCGAGAACACGTATCACCGCGACAATATAAACAGGTTAAGAAGTTAAGGAGGAAACCATAGGAAGAGCTTGACAGCAGGAGCCCAAAATGCTGTATGGATCAAAGATAAATGGTCAATGAACAGCGCGACAACGACAGTGCGTGTCCATAGATAGTTCCTATAAAGGCACCAGCGTAACAACACACTCATAGACATCACAGTAAGATGAACAAGATTATCAATCGCCAGAGACTAAGACCTTGAGCGCACGGAAACCCGTTCTCTGCGGGGCTCCGTGATCGTAATGGTGAATAGAGATTCCAGATTGAATCTAGGAAAATGGACGAGTTGAGGCGGGTATATTCAAAGACTATTTGACGCACATAGAATACTATCAGAGGTAGCAGTACTCACGGCAGAATAGTTACGTAACAGAATAACACGGAGCGGCTAACAATTTCCTCTCTCAAACAGGAAAATCTGAGTAACATGGAAATCGACTGCAACGTGCTTATCTAACCACTGAGCAGTGACAAGTAGATTAGTATTGAAAGACACAAAGAAGATATAGTGTAGAACGAGGCGTCACGGCCGTCGGCGATCAGCACGCGCGGCTCGAGGCATAAGCGGCCCTCAATGACAATGGCTAGAGCCGCGGAAGGGTACACAGCCATTCGGGCCCAAGCCCCAGCGCTTTATCCCGCGACAGGCGACATGATACGAGATTACACGTAAGATTTTCACGGAGCCCCAACTGTACTACCTATCAGACACCTATATACAAACTCCACGCAGGAGCAAAAACCGCTCGAGACACAGTGGACACGACTAGACGAAGAAACGAGAACGAGAAAGAAAACAAGAAGGCGCCATGCAACAATACAGCTCACACAGGTTGATGGTTAGAGGAAAACGACAGGACCAAACAGCGACTTGACTATAATATAGGTCTGGAAGAGAGATTTAAGCAAAGAGGAGCACCATCGAGAAAATATCGCACTATAGGAGGAAGAAAAGGAAAGGATATTAGATCAGGGGGTGATATAATGACGAGACACTTTTGCTGAGCCAGTAGCTAAGGCCTAGAAAGACTTTATTCAAATAAGAAAACCCATACCAATTGAGCGCTATAGCAGCCACCATTCGTTTGATGAAAAACACTATACCATTTGACTGTAAGACAAGAAGCCACACCGTCATACGTCAGCGTCGAACTAAAGAATTTCTTGACACTAGAATAGAATTAGCAAACAGTGATTAGGAAATACCACTGAGAGAATCTTAGTAGCGCACATCCGATAACTGATTGTCTCTATGCCAAAGCGATGGAGAGGAAACAAAAGAAGTACGACGGAAATCGAACCATGAGAGTTAATATGGTCGAAAGAAACCATGTTAGCTCGTAAAAGGAATTGAAACCCGCTGGCTCAATCCCTGAAAACAAGATCAACTAAAACGAACATTCCAGCCATCCAGCCCACCTCATATCGGCAGAAACCTACGCTGCACAAAAGTACAACCAGAAGTCACAATAGCATCATATACACATAAAAAAATTAGTTGAACTGCGCAGCATTACGACATCGAAGCTCCAACAGCAAAGCCCGACCAAAGCTCCAGAACAAGACGAGATAGACACGCGGATGGCTGTTCGAGAGAAAGGGTATCTTAAACTAACACAGATAATAATAGAGATATACAGTCCGCGTCACAGAGTTAACCAATCATGGAGCGAACATTAGTTTATATTATAAGCAACATAAAATCGACCTCACGTTATGAAAAGATCAGGTGAAGTGAGTTCACAAGATAATGGTTGGACGATATGGAATATTTGTCTTTGCTACTTCACTAAATTTATAGTCATTTATCCTCCAGATCTGATTTATGTAGAAGTCTCACGGAGACTGACTGAACCTCACGGCCATCTCCCCTCCACATATCTCAAGTTCGAAAGTCATGACGACGGACCTCAAATCCAATTGAAGTGTTTGCGGTGTAGCATCACTCCACCCTCACGAAAATAAGAGAACCTCAGTATTTGGAATTGAGAAGATATAACAGTCTCGTGGAAGTGTAAGATAATACAAGCAAAATCCATCCAGTGTGAACAATACTGTTCTGTTAGCGAGAACAGTAGCCCAGATAACAAACACCAAGAGAGTTTCGGCTGTAAGTAGAAGGCACACACAAAGAGTTATCTACAGCGCCACAGACATCGAAGTTAGGAGATGTCGACGAGAAGATTTCTGCACGAGACGGGCGATATCTCTACAGAGTGTTAAAGTGTTAGCATAGAGACAGATAACACTTCCGACACACACTGTATACGTCCACACGGAAAATGTATCCCATAAAAAATGTATTAATCTTTAGACAATTATCATAATCACGACGTTACAGAGGATGACATACCTAGCCTCTCAAGCCATGGCAGTCCAGACAGTAGACACAAAGGTATATATAAGGCTAGACACGTATTCAATAAAAAACACAGAAAAAACGAGGTCTGAATGGAAATGCATGACCGTCAATGGCGACCAGATAGGCCTACTAGCTGACGCCTAACCAATGCAAACATGTGGTGAACGCTCAAGATCTACGCATAACTGCGATGCAGCGGCTGCCCGCTACACAACCAAACACACAAAATACCCGGACAAAAGACACTGGGGCATGATCCTCCATATAGGGCAAAAAAAGCCCAGCCCCCAAACAGTCATAACCAACACCAGGAAAACACAATAAGCCGCAAAAATCACCGAACTAAAACTCCAAATCCACACCAAGCGCAATGCGGTACGGAGGTAAGGAAGCACAACCCCCCAGCACAATCCCAAGCCGAATACAGTATATGATGAGCATGCGCTGCTATCCAATACGAGGCAGCTCGCATAGGCGTAAGACTTTGGCAAAGTCCTAGCGAGAATTGTGAAGAGACTTAAAAAGTCGAATAGATAATACTCCGGCACAATAGTTGCCAGAACACCAGGTTCGTGCCATATTTACGATTGTGAAGCACAAATTCCACGGCACCATAACAAACAACAGATCAAAAAATGGACAAAACAGGAGCTCGCACAAAAAAAACAAGTCAAACAAACGTCACAGTCAAGGTGTTAATGAAATTGGAATTACACACACACCTAACAGAAAATTATAAATATACATCCCTCCCTATCAAATAACATAATTTTTCAATCTCTTATTGTATTAAATTTGCACAATGCTTAAAATGATGAAAGAATCTTAAACCTCAAGAAAATTCTCGCAACCTTTTACGGGACATTTTTTTTTAATTGGAACTATACTCACGTAATATAAAAAAATATATGGATATAATGTGAAAAATCTATGGAAGAGTTAAAATAACAAGCTAAAGACAGACTCGTCAGATTATCAACCACCTTACAAAATGGTCACGAGGAAAAAAAAGAAGTAATGAAAAATATAAAAGGGATATATTATATAAATATAATAAATATAAGAATAGGTATCTCACATTATAGCTATAGCAGCATGGAACGGTGAACACAATAAAAAACAGATGACGCTGAACTGGTCCCAAAAGAGCGCAATTATAACCAAGTATACATTCACACACAAAATGATAGTAACCTGTAGAAACATACGAGCATACCATATAATTTCAGTTTTATATTTATTTAACGACTAAATTCACCTTTAAGTAAAATATCAGAATATGCTGGAGCTCTCGGGAAAGAAATATAAGGAGTCAAATTTAACTACGGTATACATTTAATGAGGAGCACAACCAGTTTTGAAAGTACACATATTCTATGGGTGAGACATTAGGTTTGATACAGTTACTCTTCGTCACATGACCACACGGACCGGTACGGTGACCAAGCCCACTGAACACTGGAGGAGAATAATGTGAATCGACGGTACAATATAACGCAGAAGCACAAAAAATTAAAGAAGGGAAGAAGTTAGCATCACAGAAGTGGGTGAGGAAGGCACCAAAAATAGTCTAGCACAATAAATAGGATAGATACTTAGAGACTTGAAACACAAAGAGCAACACAGCGCGTGCTATGGCAACAACCGCTCATCAGTTCGATAAATGGAACTAATATATCATCGACTTTGTCACAGAATCAATACACAGCAGAAAAGCTGAAGTTCTGTTCTCGAACAACATGTAAGACAACAGCTCAACCAGGAAGCGACAAAAGTCACCACCACTAGTGCTACATCACCAAGCACGTTAGACTCACAGCGACTCTCAATGAGTGCGAAAGTTCCTGAACATACCACGGGGTATGTGCACCACAAAAGAAATAAACACAACAGAGAGAATAATTAATGAGCAACAAATTAGCAAAATCTATCTCTGCCAACGTACATTACTCGTTAGAGACTAAAGAAGACAAAACAAAGAAATCGACACTAGTAAAATAGAGCTAAATAGAGCAAGACGAGACAAAAATAATGATGGACATAAACTCGTAGTATGGATGACCAACAAAGACTTCCATACACAGGGATACAGTACCTAGCAATCAAAAGACTGAATACGAAGCTTGCTTCAAGACCGCTATTCTCTTCAGTTAAACAATCAGAGACAAAACCTCCGAACTGGAAATCAAGACTTTCCCTTTAGCTTTTTGGCAAGACCAAAAGAAAAGTGGAAACAAGGCTTCCAAGTGCTTATCTTAACGACCTTCATATGATAATTACTTAGAAAGTAATGTGTAAATAGTATACAAAACAACTTTATTAATAATAAAATCAGTAAATAAGTTATAATGCTTTTAATTCAAATTTCCTTTGATGAGTCTTAAAATGGCCAATATATTACACACTCATTGCCTAACAATAAACCGTAATTATCATAAGCATGAACCATTCGTGTCTAGGATATACAATATTCATTAACACACAGATCTAACCGACCGTCACTAACCATCAGAATGATACTATAAAACTATATTATAAATAGCCCACAAAGTTAGCGTACATACTCACCTCATAAGGCCTCGACATAATACATCGAAAGGTACATATTAATATACAATAAAAAGGATGTATAATAACTAACTGTTAAAAATTATGAACACCTACAAAAAAAGAAAATATTATATTGATGATAGGAAATATCTGTTGGATTATTGCTATATAGACAAGTTTAAATATAACGAGTAAGGAATTAAATAAAAGTAAACTCAAAAAATACTAGCATATGAATAATATATAACACGCTCAGAAAAAATGTTTCATAGAAAGAAAACTGGCATAAAAATTGGAGTATTATGGTCGAATCTAACGGATGAAAATGAATGTCTTATTATGTTACACAAGTTATAAAAGTAATGCAAATAATACAGATAAAATAATGCAATAATATAATAACTACATTTTGAATGAATTCTAAATACGTACTCGCAATGGTCAGATCGGATATTAAGTATGATAGCATATTACTAGAAACCTAAGTTCAAAACGAAAAACCGGAACGCCCAAATATCTGCATTCATAATAATAATAGCAAATATGAAAACAAATAAATAAATAAAATCCAACGCACAATTAGGAATATTATTAGTAAGGGGATATACTATTGAATCTAATAAAGTATATGTCAAAGAAGAAAAGTTTTACCACCATCCAATAAATATATACAACACCTATATATATGACTATATAGTAAAAGTAAATATAACCAGGCCAAAGCCCTCAACTAATATCAATAGCAGTATATAGATTTACACATAAATAATAGAACCTATTACAGCGGTCTTTCAAAAAAACTTATACCTCTCTATACGAAATAGAACAAGACTCATAGGCTCACAGAAAAGTTAGATAGGTCACAAAAAGAGTGAAAAACATGATTATAAAAAAGAGCTACAAACTTCCCTAATTCCCATCCGGATCACACATATTGGAGAGATGCGAGACAGAGAATTCGCAAATTAGTCTAGAACTATGATTCAAGAATTCTGACATGAAAACAATATAAACACACACATTCGAGAGAACAAATGAAAACCAAAAAAGTAAATATGACACAACCACAATTGAAAAATGAATACTGCTACCATCACACAGTATAACACACAACATTTTTTTCATAGAGATAAACTTAAATATTACCTTGCTTAATGTAGCTACATATTAGTTTTGTTAAAGGATTCTCACAGTAAATAACCTCTATGCGGCACAACTAAATTAAATAACTAATATATGAGAAAAGCAATACGCCTTTAAACTTATTTGAACGTAAAAGGAGGTAAAGAGGAGTACAAAGTTAGAGAATAATAAAAAACGTAAGAACACTTCATTAATTATAGCATTTTGCTTTCTACAAATTGGCAATGAAAAAAAGTTTAAACAATTAGACATAAAAGATAAGAAATAGCAATTAACACTGAAACCGCCAGCAACAAACAAAAATGATAATATAAAAGATAACTCCTAAAATAAAATACACAAAGGTATGATCACACTTATAAGAACAGATTTTCATACATAATTTAATAAAAAACAGGAAGTAAAAAAAAGCAGAAATACAAAATCATACACTTAATAAGTCAAAACGGAACAAAAAGAAGAAGAGAAAAATCAACTGAGAAAAATTAGGGAGAGAGTAAGTAATCACTAAAAATAATTTATTTATTTAGACCTATAAAGAGAAATCACAGATAAATTAAACAGAAAGTGAACTATAAACAAAAGACGATGAAGAAAAACGGCGAATAACTAAAAAAAGAAGATGAAATAAATCCAAATATCAGATTAAACAACACTTAGTTAAAAGCCATCCCCATTCAAAATGTACAAAACTCCCAACACTGAAAAAAAACATGTGTACTCAAATAAAATAGAGAGATAACAACACAACCATATTTACTACCGTTGAAAAAATAAAAGTACCATAAATTGTTACTACTCAATAGAATTAAGTGGATATTCAACACAGAAAACTTCGCTAATGTAATTATTTGGCATATCCATTGATTACTTAACCAACATATATTTCATAAAAATAAATTTCATTTACATATCATTATTTCGTCAATTATTTTATCTAATTATAAATACTTTCATTAAAATGTGGTATAAATTTATATATACAAATCATAAAAGTTTCCTTTACTGCAAGGTCAGGTCTAAATTTATCTCTAAAATAGTGGACATCAGAAAAAGGTCGATATAGGAATAGAATTATTAGATTAAGAAGTATTAGTATGAGAAGATGGAAAGTAATAGAGAAAAAACAGGATTAAACAGAAGACTTAGAACAAAGAATTTAAAAGAGGAATAAATTAAAAATTTTCATCGTTTTTTTCAGATTTTTAAAATAGTTTCTCCTATTTTGTGTTGAACTTTTGGAAAGGAAAGTATTTTAAGAGAACCCACTTTTAAATTAGACACATAAAATATTTTTGTTAATTTACACTAAAAAAAACAAGTTGAAGAGAAACATTAAGTAAACGAAATAGGAATTATCATAGCGCATTTAATCAACTGATTGAAATATAAAAGGGAAAGGTTAGAGAAACCTTTCATCAAAACTATATAAGCACAATAGTAAACTTATGGCTTATCGTCAACCTAAATTTATTTTAATTTCTACTATGTACATGTCTTAGTGAGGAACTTAAAAGAAATAGTACATTATCAATTAGTGGGACAACCTTTTCAAAAATAAATCATTAATCAGACAATTCTGAAGGTTAACTTCTAATGAACATTTCCTATTGACTTACCCTCCTACACTTTGAATTTAACATCTCCAGTACCTTTTAACTTACAGTCTTTCTCAAAAAGATCTTGAACTTACCAGTTTTCTTCATTTCTTAAAAAGGATACTACATACTTTAAATACGTTGCTCAAATATCCATGGATTACGTTTCAGGTCTTATTTAAATAACCTCTCAATTCATTAATTTAACTTAATAAACTAACTTTTATATCCAACAGACTGACCCCCCAATAAAAAAAGATTGTTTCGAAATTCGATGATATTGTATACCTTTCCATCCACATTTCAAAATCGGACTCACGATATGTTCTCCTTAGAGACTTAATAATAACAATATGAGTAACTACCGCAAGACACAGCAGAACAACTACTTTTCAAGTTCAACTACCAAAATCCCATTTGCAACAGATAACACTAAAAAATAATCTAAAAAATTCCAGAACATAATATTTCGATTATGTTAATGACATAGTTAAACTCATATCATATGCATAATTTGAGGTTACGTTGAAATAATAGCTTTCTAAAAAAATTATAATTTCTAAATTACAAATTTCATCAATACCCGAAGTTTATTTATTATCTAAAATAGTTTTTTCGATTAAAAGTTGTCAAAAAAAAATACTAGAACAGTGCTTCAATAATTAATCTTTCATAAAAAAAAATCTCATATTATTTCCGATTGCGTCACAATATTTCTGCTTTCCTAATGTCACTATTAGGACAAAAATATATTTACATCATATATCCGATCAACGTTAACACCAACTTACCTGTTTCTAGATTTTAGTTTATCATAAATTTTAGGTTAGTCCATAAACAATCATTTACATCTTCAAAAATCTTTAAGTTATTTAATTTAAAATCTATCGGCTAAACCTTTGTAAACATAAAACAACTAAATTTCTAAATCAGGAAAAAAGCTTAAATCGTATACTACATCTAAATTTAATAATTACTACTAATTTGTACTTTTAAGGGATAACTAAATTAATCCCTCCTGACAAAGAAAGTATTTTCAAAAATTACTGAAACTGTTTTTTATTGTTATTACTACAGTCAATATTGTTACTGTTATTGAAACAATTGTATTTCTTCCTCTCCCAATTTCTACTCTGAGTTAAAAATGGTTGACGGACCTTTACATAAATATGAAGAGGTTAATTTGATGTTAAGGGCGTGTATACCAGACATGTCGCTGCTCCGATTAAGAGTTTAATGTATCTCCATCAAGATTAGGGAGTCCTCTCTTTCATCTTTCTGAGTTGTTAGGTGAAGGTTCCTTCGAATGAAATAGTAGTATCGGGTCTTGTAGAAAATTGTTTTTGGTGTTCCAGTAAAAGTGAGTTTAAGATGATTAATTTAGGTGAGGAGTTGGTGTTAGAGTAAAATCTACTTTTGTATCTACTCAGTAAATATGGTAAGTTTCAATCAGGTGCTAATTTTGATCAATGGTCTTTATTACATTATTATAGATCTTCTTAGAGCATGGCATATCACTCTGAAGGCTGATGTACCTATTGATGAATCTTGTTTACCCTGTGTATCGTGTAAGGAACCTTAATTTAATTCGAATTTTAAAGCTGTGTTTTAATCTTGGAATGTGCAAGCAGTTGTTAATATGGAGATGATGATCCACGAGATGAACATGATGTCTGAAGGAAAGGAAAATACTGCAATGTAGTTGTTTGTTTTGTATGGTATTTTTCTTAAGGTTAACTTAATTGCTAATACTATTTCTAATGTTGATTTTTATGTTTCTTTAGTTTTAAAATTTCTTTATCTTAAATTTGTTTTTCTTAGAATTGTGTGAACAGTTTCTTGTAAACAGAATCTTTGAGGTGTTATTTCTACGAATTTATTGTTTCTCTCATATTTTCTTAAATATGGGATACTCTCCCGGCTGGTGATAAAGGAAAATTTTATGTTTGTTTTTGCTTATGATGGTAGAGGTCTTGGTGATGGATGAACTAATCCTGAAGGGAGTGTTTGTTGGGGAGGTAAGAGATATTTTCTTTGACCTTTCATGGTAATTGCTGGTTATTGTGTAGTGTGCAACTGCAATGTGTGTATTATGTTAGGGTTTCAAACGATAAAGATGGTCTGTTTGACGGATCGTTTACCCTAGTGTCTGATGGAGTTGGTTGGGAGATTTATGCTGTAGATGCGGGTGGAGGTATTGGCTAGACTTCCTGAGACAGATCATGGGGAAGTTGGGTTGTGGGTTTTGTAAAGAGAATCTTGTGGGTAGAGGTTGTGCTGTTGTAATCTTTGTAGAGGGGACATTCTTGGTGGTGGGGGTTGGAATTGGAAATTGGGTGTTGGTGGTAGTAGGTAGGCATGAGAAGTGGTTTCTGAGGAAACATTTTCTTCATTTGAAAAAGTTATCGTTGTTGCACCTTCTGTTTGTGGAGTGTTCAAATATGTAATGGGGTTTAAGAGAATATTGGTTGCATAACTCGGGGTTGTTGTGGGGGTTGTTGTGGGGGTTGTGTGGTGAATTGTGTGTTTTGTAATAGGTATATTGTGTTTGGTATGGAAGCTAGAGGTTGTTGGGAAACTTTTCTGTGTTGTATTTGTTTGGGGGTGGTTGTTTTCTTGAAGGTAGGTCAGCTTGAATGTGTTGTTGTGAAATAGGTTGTGGCTAGGTCTTTACCTTTGTAATTTTAATATTGTCTTTATGGACAATAAATGTTTTGAATGTGATCAAACATTGGAGAAATAGTTTGTTAAAGGGGTCAAGCTGTTCAACTTCAAATGGGCCACTCCATTTCGAAAAGAGTTTGTTGGCTGCTTAGGCTTTTTAACGTCCAATATGTGGACTTAGTCACGTTTTTTTATCTTTGTGAAGCATAATTTTTGTAATTGTCTGAGAATTTGTTTTCCTGTTTTACTCTGTAAGTGCTCTCGGGCTTGATCTCCAATTAAGTGAGCTCTTTCGGATTGTTCGTCGACATAATTGTTAATGTATTTTCGTGGAGGTTGTCTTGTTATGAAGGAGCAAGTGTAATTGTGAGATCCCATGGTAGACGTTTATTTTATTTGTAAAGGAGATAGTGTGATGAAGTACCAATAAAAGAGTTGTAAGTGGAATTTTTAGCAGCTTCTGTAAACGGTATGTATTGCTCCATTAATTGTGACTGTTGTTGACATAGTTTATGAGATAATTGTTTATCTTATTATTTTCTTTTTCATCTATGGAGGGGCTTTTGGCTTGTCATGCAACTATGTTAACTGCCTTAATGCGCCATTGGGCAAAAATTTCTTCGAAAAGTGTGGGAATGAGTTTGGTGCTGTATCAATCACTTCTTGGTTTGAAACTCTATAAATTATCCTTTCGAGAAAATCTTGTGCAAATTTTTTTGTTGTGTGTTGCTCTAAGGGAACAAGCTCGACATAACGTGTTTGTGTACCTTTCTTGCATTGAATGTATTTACCTTCCGTAATATAACATTGTGACAGTGGCCCTAGTATTTCAAAGTGCAAAAGTGCAAAGGGTTCATAGGGACAAGTATATGCTTTAAAAGGAACATTTTGGGAGTGTTTCCCTTTACTTTTTGGCATGAAGAATATGAGGTGCAATATTCCTTGACAAGTTTGTGTAACTTAGGGAAATATATTTTTCTCGAATTCGGTATTCGTTTCTCTGCGTTCCGCAGTGTCCTGCTGCAAAGAGCAGGTGTGAGGTTTTTATGATTGTGTGGGTCATTGTATCTGGGACTTGGATAAGAAATCTGCCACAATGCGTAAAGTTGTGTAAGATATCATCGATCAGAATATGTCGGTATGTATCAGCAAGAGTGTCTTGAGAAGACTAGTTTGTCATGGGAGAGAATAGGTTTAATGAAATTGTAGAGTGTTTTGAGAGGTAGGCACACTTTTTGCTTGTTTACAATGTTTTCTTTTGTTAAAGGTATGCTTGCTGTGAGTATTACTGTATTTTGTGCGAAAGACTTTGAGCATGCGGGTGGGTTGCGACTGAGATAATCTGGTATTATGTTTAGTTTACCTTGTTTATATATGATCATGGGGGTTAAAATATGCAATGAATAAGTTCCATTGTTAAAATGGTCCTGTGAGTTGTTTATGTGGAATTAAATGGATGAGGTGCTGGTTTTTCGTAATATTCGTGATTGGATAACAGAACACGGTGTTCTTAAACTTTTTTAGTGCGAACACTACTACTAAAGCTTCCTGCTCTATGGTTTTGTAATTTACTTTGGATTTCGAAATTGCTCTAGAAATAAATATAATTTTTTTTCCTTGCCATTTTCATCTAATTGACATAAAATAGCTCCTAGGATTAGGGTGGAAACGTCTGTGTTGATAGTTCTTTATTGTACTCTTGGTATTTTAATTGTGGTTGGAGAAATAACTTTTTCTTTAGCGTTAGGAAAGAAAGCTGTTTCTCTGGGCCCTAACAAAATTCTGTATTTTGAACAGTAATAATTGAAATAAATTAGAAAACCGAGCAAAGATCTGGTTCCTGCTATATTCGTAGGAGGTTTCAATGTGGTGAGCGTTTGAACCTTTGCTGAGACTGGAGAGATACCTTCGAGGGAAATTTTGAGGCCTAAAAGTAGGAGGCTGGTTATGAAAAATTCGCATTTAGCAAGCTTTATTCTCACTTTATTCTTTCTGATAGATTTTCAAATTTTTTTTTTCAAATTATCCACGTGGTTTTCTAGCGTTCTAGCAAGTTATAGAGTGTCATCTAGGAAAACTCGGCAGGCATCCCATAGGAGGTGGGATAAAGCCATTTCCTTAATACGAGCAAAGATTGACGGTTCGTTGGACAACCCAAAGTTCAGTCTTGTTGGTGCATACTGACCTCACGTGGTTCGGAAGACATGTAGTGGTTGCGATTTCTCATCAGTCTCCAAGCAATGGTATATCGAGGAGATCGAGGCTAGTGAAGATTTTGCTCTTACCAAAGTAGGTAGTATGTCATTAGGGCAAGATCCAATTTGAGGCCTATTTAGAGCCCCATTTTCAGCTCCACCTAAAAATGGACATAAAATTCGGAATTTTTAGCCGATTTTGACTATAAAAACACCAAAATGTAGCTTCTTTTGCCCTCAAAAATGCATGTTTTCTGGTTTATTATTAGAACATTAGAAGTTTCTTTAGAATTTTTCAATTTCAAACCCATGTTTTTGACATTCTTCGTATCAACTTCCAGAATTTTTTCCGAAATGACTTCAAACTTAAAATATGCATAAATAGGTCCATTATCTAAAATAGTACAAAAGTACTTTTTCGATTTTTCAAACATAAAAAAAATTATCGCAATTTTTCATTTCAAAATCCAAAAAAAAGTGGGTTTGGAAATTAGACAACGCTGAGCACAAAACTCAAAAAATCGAAAAAGTATTTCTGCATTGTTTTAGGTATTGGACCTATCTATGCATATTTCAAGTTTGTAGTTATTTCGAAAAAAAATTCTGGAAGTTGATACGAAGAATGTCAAAATCATGGGTTTTGAAAAATTGAACATATTGTAAGAATGACTACAGACACAGAAAACACCGGAAAACAAAGTTTTACAGTGCAAAAAAAGCTACATTTTGGTTTTAGTATCGGCTAAAAATTCTTAATTTTATGTCCATTTTTAGATGGGGCTGAAAATGGGGCCCAAAATAGGCCTCAAATTGGATCTTGCCCTAATTAATGTATGAAAAAGAAAAACGGTCCAGTACCCTATGTGCATTGTTATTACAGTAATCAGGTATTATTCTCGTGGCAGAAGAGTTTTCCTTCACTATTACCAGTAGAGAACTGGAGTGCGGCCTGCTGATGGGTCGGATATACCCTTTTGCTTGTAGGCCTTGACCCATTCGTCAATCTGGGTCAGGTATATATATATAATATATATATATATATATATATATATATATATATATATATATATATATATATATATATATATATTTCAGGAGGTATTGCGGTCTTTACAATACCTCTGGAGCATTCTCTTTCAACGCAATAGAGAATTTCGTTAAAGGGCGGACGGAAACTTTGTCATCTTCCAGGGCGTTAACATCCTTGTATCTCATTTTAAGTCGATTAAATCTTCTAATCGATTCGGATTCTGTAGCTTTGCGCATTCGACCTCTTTATCTTTGAATGATTCTTGAATAATTTTCTTGAAGGTTTTCAAAAGCTGATTATTTGTTAAACCTATCGGGTATGTGGCTAAGTTGACATGGGATATCTGTATTGGTTCGTCCATGACTATAACCCTGCTCAGGTACCCGAGGGTAAAAATTACCAACGCTTAGAGCAATTTTTTTTGTTTTTTCTTTCTAAAATTATTACGTCATGAGATATGGGGATGAAATTGGAGAATTGGGGGAGTTAGGGGGTAATAGATATTTCTGTCACATAAAATCCACCTTAGCTGCACTGTGGGCTCCGTGGTGAGAAGTTTGTGGTAGAATTTACCAACGTGTTCCGTTTATGCTTTTATTTGTGGTATATATGACCAACGTGTACCAGCTATGCTTTTTCTCTGTGGTATATATTACCGACGGATACCCTTTATGTCTGTTTAGTGTAGTGCAGTTTATATTGGTGGCCAAAGTGTGGGTGCGTGTGGGTGCGTGTGCGTGTGTGTGATGACGTAAAGGTGCGGTGCAGTACATAATTTCAGTGACCCAGTGAAGTGCGCATCTAAACATAGAGGTGCGGTGCGGTGCATGGTGTGCTTATGCTAGTGCGGTGGGGCGTGCACAAAAATAATTTTTTGAGGTGCGGTGCGCGGGGTGAGCTTACTCTAGTGTGGTGCGATGCGTGGTCAGCATACTCTAATGCTGTGCGGTGCCCAAAATTCCGGTGCTCAGCCAACTCATATATATTATATATATATATATATATAATATATAATATATATATAATAATACTTATATATATTATTATATATATTATTGATTTAAATAGAAAATCGAGTTGTTATAGAGTTACGACTAGACGTGAGTTATGAAATGAAGTGAAACTTAAATTTACTTTGGTAAAAGTCATCTTTGGGTAAATCTATGAAGCATCATGGACAATATAACCCACTATTCTTAACAACCGTATTAACAACATAAGTTTCGTAGTTACATCTAAACTTGAAATTTTGGTCAACAACTTCGCCGACTGGTACTTGCAGGGTAATTGCAGAAGTTGAAAACTATTGTGAGGATAACTCCACACGAAACAATAATAGGATCGTGTCAGGAGATTCAATTAAGAGAATTCGTTTATAAAAGTTTAAGATAACCTCATATATAATAAAAGGAATAGTTGAAGAAGAAAAAAGAAGAAAAGGGGAAGGAAAATTACTTTAACGCACATATTACTTTGATTTCAGTTAGAAAACAAATAAAATAAATAGATAAAGAATAGAGTGAAAATCGAGAGAAAAAAAAGAAAGAAATAACTTTAAAAAAATCTGATCTAAATTAAACATAAGTGATTTTCAATATGAAATAAAAGATGATTGAAGAAGGAGAGAAAATAAAAATAAAACACAAAATATATGTTTGCTTGAAAACAACAATATAGTACAAATAATGTTGAGGAGGACAGAAGGGAGGGAATGGGAGGGTAGAGAGAAGGGGAGAGGGGGGAAGAGGGTGTAGGTAATGAGATAGAATATTGTAGATATAGGTTATAACTTTTTATATTTTTAATTGTATATTATTATTAATTTTTTGTATTGTTTATGTTGGGTTTGTAAAATTGCGTGAGCGGGGTGGTGGCCCTTGGTGGGAGGTGCCTAGGGTGGGGGATCCCATAAAGCGTGCATCGAGAAGGAGATAAAAGGGAAAATGGGGAAGGAGAGAGGTAATTAGGGAGGGAGTTTATGAATGTGAGGGGGGTAAACGAGAGATTTGAAGAGGGAGAAGTGGGTTAATGTTGAAGAAAAAAGGGTTGGAATGGCAAAACTTACTGAAACTAAGTTTAAGGGAAAGAGGAGGTGGACTTTGGAAAATATAAGGGTATGGTATCAGGGATGAACGAGAGAGTGAGGCGAGGGAAGGGGTGGGAATAGTTATTAGGAAAGAGGTATGGGAATAAGGTAAGGTTGTGTAGCCAGGTGAGTTCAAGGTTAATGTGGGTAAAAGTGAAAGTGAGATTTCGGGGGGAAAATTGGGTTTTTCTATGCGCATATCACCAGTGAATGGAGCGAGGGAGGAGGAGAGAGAGAGATTTTGGAGTGAAGTTGAATGAGTGTTGGGAAAATTTTTTGGGGTAAAATGATAAAATTTGTCTATGGGGAGATTTGAATGCGGAAGTGGGAAGGGAGAGGGTGGGAAGAATAATAGGGACCATTTGGGGGTAGGGGAGAGGAATGTTAATGGAGAAAGTTTGTAGAGTTGTGTGTTGAAAGAAGGATGATAGTGGGTAATACGGTTTAAAAAAAGTGAGAATCATAAGTATAAATGGAAGAGTGAGATAACGGGGGGAGGGCGGTATTGGATTATGTATGTGTAAATGAAATGTATAACAAAATGTTAGATGTAAAATGTATTTAGGGGGGGGAGGGGGGGGACGGATTACTATTTGGTGGTTGCTAGATAAAGGGGGAGGAGAGGTGATGGGTAGGGAAAGGGGAGGAAAGAGGAGAGTAGAAGTAATAAAGGTGGAAAATTGGAAGAGACAGTGTGTAAGAGGGAGTTTAGAGGAGGTATGGAGAATAGGTGGGAGACGTGAGAGGGACAGGAATGCGGGAGGTGGAGGGGGAGTGGATGAGATTTAGAGAGGCAGTATGTGAAGGCTAGAAGGGTATGTGGAGTAAAAGGGGTGGGTGCAAGTAGAAGGAAAGGGAGTGAGGGGAAATGAGGAGGTGAAGGAGGTGGTGAAAAGGAAAAGGAGGCTTATGTGAAATGGTTGGAAAAGGCAGAGAGGAAAGGCTGGAGGAATATAGAAGGTTAGAGTGGAAGCAAAGAGGGCGGGTGGAGAGGACGAAGAGAAGAGCAAAAGACGAATGGTGTAGAAAAGTTGACGAGAATTTGAACTGAAGAAAGTTTTGGAAAAAGTAAATAAAAAGGAGAAGAAGGAGGGGTTGGGGTAGAGGAATTAAGGGAGGAGATGGGGAGTGGATGAGAGAGAGGAAAGGGTGAAGGGGAGGAAAGATTTGCAAGAGTGAGGTTTGGGGAATGATGGGGAGGGAGGGGGAGGATGAACTACAAATGGAGGAAATCTATTAGGGCCCTGAATAAGGAAAAAAAAGGGAAGTCCGCAGGTCTGGATTGTGTGAGAATGGAAATGTTGCCAGAAGGGAGGTATAGGGTGGAGGAATGGCTGTATAGGTTTTTTATTAATTAATGTTGAAAATGGTGTGACCACTGGATTGGGAGATGGTTGTTTGGTCCCCCCTGTATATAGGAAAGGGGATAGGATGGAATGTGGGTATTATAGAGGTAGTCTTTTAAGTGTGGTAGGAAAGTGTATGGGAGAATACTGATTGAGATAGTGGAGAGGTTTAACGGAGGGAGAATGGGGGAAGAAAAGGAGGATTTAGAGAGGGAAGAGGGTGTGTGGAACAAGTGTTTACACGAGAGAGTGAAGGGAGAAAAGTAATAGAGAGGAAAGGGAAAGTGTATGGGGCTTTTTAGATTTAGAGAAAGCTTATGATAGAGTGAAGAGGGGGGATTTGTGGAGGGTGTTGGAGGAAAATGGAGTGGGGGGTAAATTAGGAAAAGGTATTAGGGCCTTTTATAGGAATAGTAGAATGTGTGTGAAGAGTGTTAGGAAGGGAGAGTGAGATTTTGGGGTGGTGAGAGGATTGAGGCAGGGTGTGTAATGTCGCCGTGGCTATTCAAATTGTTTATGGAGAGTGTTTGCAGAGGAATGGTGAGGGAGGGGAGGGGGGTGGAATTGATGAATGGGAATGATAGAAGGGAAGTGAATATGATATTGTTTGCGGACGATACAGCCCTGGTGGCGAAGAGCGCGGAAGGGCTGAGGTATTTGGTGAGGGAGTTTGAGAGAATGTGTGGATAAAAAAAGGGCTT
>JABUQX010028590.1:22500-32500 GCA_015478945.1 Trachelipus rathkii | reverse complement strand
CTATGTGATTTTTAAAGAGGTGTACCTGAGCAGGGATAATGGAATTCGCTTTGATAATGTAGGTGTTTTTAAGGAGTTTATGTGATGTACCGATCATGTTAATAATATCAAAAGGAACGTGGACTTCTGTAGCTGAGCTTAATACGCTACCTGCAAATAGGAAGTTGTTGATATAAGTTTTCTTTGTCCTGAGATATAAGTGATCGGGGGAGACGTGTGTGCTAGTAAAGAGGCTTTCACCGAGAGTGTGGTTTTAGAATAATGTGCTAATTATGTATCGTCTATAATAGATATGTTACAGTATACAGTGTGTCTATATCTATTAAGAGATTGTTTGCTTTAGTGATTTCTTCTGAATAAAGGGGAAGTGTTTCTTTGAGGTTGAAGTGTGTGCTTGGTGCTCTCTTATTCTTAGGGTAATGATGTGTTAGTGGTATAGAAATATCATTTGTGTTTGATTTTACCAAAACGGTGGTTCGAGAGTTAGAAATTTATTTTTAGATTTTTAAGGAAATTAGTTTGTTATAGGAATGTTGACATGAATCAACAGAGATCGCCGACTTTGACTATGAAATTTTTTGATATAAATTCACATTGTAGATTCATATTAGAGATTGTCGTATCTAATTGGTGGAACCTGGAGCTAATAATTGACTTTAGTGTGATTGGAGAGTGTTTTGGCGGAATGGCGATGCGAAATGTGTTTTATAGTTCTTCTATAGAGACTGTTTTCATAACGAGCTCTTTGAGCCGCTATCTAAGAGAAATTGTTTGTTGTGTAGTGTATTGTTTTCATACTTTATACTTGTTTCTAGGAAGAATGCTGGTCCAATTAATGGGTGGGTTTCTTGTCAGCTGTTGAGAAAGATTTGACAAGCATTTATGAGCACGGAAGATAGCGTTAATTCCTGTGGTGAAACATTGACATGTTGATAAGTTTGGGAAGAGATTGTGGAAGGGATTGATGTTTTCGATGGAATCTCAAGTGTGAAGCGAGAGTTGGCTTCAAGATTTGGGGTTGAGTACGTTGGTATGCTATTATGATTGGAAAAGGTTCTGCTCTAACATGCTGAAGTAGCGAAGGTTGTTAATACCTTCATAGGGTCAAAGATATTCCTCAGGTTTGAGGTAGGCGGTGAATGAATGATAGAACCCATAGTGTCGGTTAGGGCAACAGCGGCTGCTGTGAATTCACGAGTAGAATCGAAACTGTTCCTCAGGTTTAAGGGAAGCAAAGATGTAGGTGTTTGATGATGAAAACAAATTCTATTGTTTGTGGGGACAGTGAAAGTAGTTATTTCATTCGAAGGATTGAAAAAGTTTCTCATATTTTAAGTAATCGGAGGAGTAGGAGATGAATGGTTGCGAAAATACATAGTGTTGGTTATTATGGCAGAGGTGCTGATAGAACATGTGTAGTGGTAGCATTTTCTCTCAGCTACCAGAAGAGCCATAGAAATTAAAAAAGATTATAAAACCTTCTACTACTATCTCCTCTCCATCTCAGCTCAGGTTAATAAATTCTTACAAAAAAACTGAGGGTTGATTTAATCACCCCTAAAGAAAAAACACCCGTAGCCAACGTGAAATTTTACAAACTATTCACACAAGAATACAGACATACAGACTTTGTTCAAAACAAGAACCTCAAATACTTTCTCAAGCTTTTAAGAACCTACATTTCCAATAAGCTCAACAAAGAAAATATCAGAATCCCAAAAAGAAATCCCCAGCTCCAAAACAGAAAAACCAAGCATGCTATCGTTGTGAGCGTAACGTGCATTTAACTTCGAAATGCCCTTTCAGTGCATACTGCCATCATTGCAATCAAGTACACATGCGAGATTCAAAGGAGAATTGCAAGAATTCAAGGGCAAGATCCAATTTTGGGCTGGGGCTGACCCCAGTTTTCACCCCACCTAATAATGGACAACTAATTCGGAATTATCAGCCGATTTTGACTATATAAACACCAAAATGTAGTTTTTTTTTTTTTTGGCCTCTAAAACGTTGTTTTCCGGTGTTTTTTTTGGGTCTGTAGTAATTATTTCAGAATTTTAAATTTTTCAAAACCCATTTTTTTGACATTCTTCGTAATAACTTCCAGATTTTTTTCCGAAATGACTTCAAACTTGAAATATTCATAGATAGGTCCATTACCTAAAAAAGTAAAGAAGTACTTTTTCGATTTTTTGAGTTTTGTGCTCAGCGTTGTCCAATTTCCAAACCCACTTTTTTTTGGGATTTTGAAAGGAAAAATTGCGATAATTTTTTTTCTGTTTGGGCAAAAAAATGAAATTTTCAGGATATATGTAGTTAGGGGAGAGGCACGTTTTTTACTTGGATAATTTCCTTGTATATGCATTAGTTTTGGATTTGTTCCTGGAACAAATTTTCGAAAAAAAAATTTTGGGAAATTTTTTAAAAATTTTCTTTTGAGTATACAAAAAACTTATTTAAGTAAAAAAGGTATATATCGCCCAACTATATAAGCCCTGAAAATTTGATGTTGATCGGATAAGTAGAAAAAAAATATATCAATATTTCACTTTTTCATAAATTTAGTCGTTCCAAAAAGAGAAATATTAAGATATTTATTTTCCTTCTTATCCGATCAACATCAAATTTTCAGGGCTTGTACAGTTGGGCGAGGTACACATTTTTTACTTAGATAATTGTTTTGTATACTCAAAAGAAAATTTTTAAAAAATTTCCTAAATTTTTTTTTGGAAAATTTGTTTCAAGAACAAATCCAAAACTAATGCATATACAAAGAAATTATCTAAGTAAAAAATGTGCCTCTCCACCAACTTCATATACCCTGAAAATTTCATCTACTTCACCAGAACAGAAAAAAAATTACCTCAATTTTTCATTTCAAAATCCAAAAAAAAGTGAGTTTGGAAATTGGACAACGCTGAGCAAAAAACTCAAAAAATCGAAAAAGTACTTCTGTACTTTTTAGGTAATGGACCTATCTATACATATTTCAAGTTTGAAGTCATTTTGAAAAAAAATCTGGAAGTTATTACGAAGAATGTCAAAAACATGGGTTTTGAAAAATTGAAAATTCTGAAATAATGACTACAGACCCAAAAAACACCGGAAAACAACGTTTTAGAGGCCAAAAAAAGCTATATTTTGATGTTTTTATAGTCAAAATCGGCTGCTAATTCCGAATTTGATGTCCATTTTTAGGTGGGGTGAAAACTGAGGTCAGCCCCAGCCCAAAATTGGATATTGCCCTTGAATTCTTGCAATTCTCCTTTGAATCTCACATGTGTACTTGATTGCAATGACGGCAGTATGCACTGAAAGGGCATTTCGAAGTTAAATGCACGTTACGCTCACCACGATAGCATGCTTGGGGTTTCTGTTTTGGAGCTGGGGATTTCTTTTTGGGATTCTGATATTTTCTTTGTTGAGCTTATTGGAAATGTAGGTTCTTATAAGCTTGAGAAAGTATTTGAGGTTCTTGTTTTGAACAAAGTCTGTATGTCTGTATTCTTGCGTGAATAGTTGGTAATATTTCACGTTGGCTACGGGTGTTTTTTCTTTAGGGGTGATTAAATCTACCGTCAGTTTTTTGTAAGAATTTATTAACCTGAGATGAGATGGGGAGGAGATAGTTGTAGAAGGTTTTATAATCTTTTTTAATTTCTATGGCTCTTCTGGTAGCTGAGAGAAAATGTGTTAGAAAGTCATGGCATTTACTATTTTTTGGAAAGGTTGGGAGATTGCATCGATTGTAGCTAATGTGTCGAAAAACTCAGAGTATAATCTGCTGAGATTCAAAGTTGCTGAGGATAATGATTTAGATTCATTCCATTTGAAAACCTGATTTATGGACATTGTACCAAAAAGATTTAATGGTTCATATGGGAAGCTAAATTCTTTTAGCTTTGTTAAGAATTCATCCAGCGCTGACTGTCTAAAAGTGTCTGGATTGGAATCTAGTATCTCTCTGACCTCTGCGTTGTGGTCGTTAGAAATCTGCTATAGGTGTGGTATAATAGTGTTTCAAATGATAAAGATGTTCTATATGACGGATCGTTTACCCGAGTGTCTGGGGGAGTTGGTTGGAGGATTTCTGCTGTAGATGTGGGTGGATATATATTGGCTACAAGTCCTAATATGGAGCGTGTGGGAAGCTGGGTTGGGGTCTTGTAAAGAAAATCTTGTGGGTAGGGGTGATGCTGTTGTAATCTTTGTAGAAGGGACTTTCTTGGTGGTAGGGGTTGGAATTGGAAATTGAGTGTTGGTTGTCGTAGGTAGGCATGAGAAGAGGTTTCTGAGGAAACATTTTCTTCAAGTTAAAAAGTTTTCGTTTTTCAGCTTGTGTTTGTGGTGTTCGAACATTTTAATATTGTCATTATGGACAATAAATGTTTTGAATGTGATCAATCATTGGAGAAACAATTTGTTGAACGGATCAAGCTGTTCAACTTGAAATAGGCCAGTCCATTTTGAAAAGAGTTTTGATGGCTGTTTAAGCTTTTTAAAGTACAAGATGCCGACTTAGTCACGTATTTTTATTTGTGTGAAATAGGATTTTGGTAATTTTCTGAGATTTTGTTTTCTTGTTTTACTCTGTAAGTGCTCTCGGGCTTGATCTCCAATCGAGTGAGCTCTTTCGGATTGTTCGTCGACGTAATCGTTAATGTATTTTCGTGGAGGTTGTCTTGTTATGAAGGAGCAAGTGTAATTGGGGGGCCCCATGGTAGAGTTTTATTGTATGAACAAAGGAGATAGTGTTGTGAAGTACCAATCGAAGAGTTGTAAGTTAAGTTTATAGCAGCTTGTGTAAGCGGTATGTATTGCCACATTCATTGTGACTGTTGCTGACATAGATTATGAGATAATAGCTTATCTTGTGATTTTCTCTTTCATACATGGAGTTTCTTTGTGCTTGTCATATAACTATGTAATTGCCTTAATGCGCCATTGGCCAAAAATTTCTTCGAAAAGTGTGGGTATGAGTTTCAGTGCAATATCAGAGATTATCACTTCTTGGTTTGAGTGTCTATAAATTACCCTCTCGAGAATTGCTTGTGCAATGTCTTTTGTTGTGTGTCGCTCTAAGGGAATAAACTCGAAATAAAGTGTTGGTGTATCTTTCATGCATCGAATGTATTTACATTTTGTAATTTAACATTGTGGCAGTGGACCTAGTATGTCTTAAGTGCACAAGTGCAAAGGGTTCACAGGGTAAAGGACAAACTTTAATGGGAGCATTTTTGAGAGTGTTTCATTTTACTTTTTGGCGTGAGGAATATGTGGTGCACTATTCGTTGACAAGTTTGTGTAACTTAGGAAAATATATTTTTCTCTAATTCGATATTCGTTTCTCTGCGTTCCGAAGTGTCCTGCCGCAAATGACACGTGTGAGTTTTCGATGATAGTGTGGGTCATTGCATTTTGGACTTGGATAATGAATTTGCAAGATTGCGTAGCGTTGTGTAAGATATCATCGATCAGAACATGTGGATATGTATTGGCAAAAATGTCTTCAAATGAGTGGTTTGACATGGAAGAGAATAGGTTTAATGAAATTGTAGAGTGTTTTTAGAATTGGGCACACCTTTTGTTTGTTTACAATAATTTCTTTTGTTAAAGGTATGCTTGCTGTGAGTATTACTGTATTTTGTGCGATAGACTTTGAGCATGTGGGTTGGTTTCGACTGGGATAGTCTGGTATTATGTTAATTTACCTTGTATGTAGATGATTAATGGGTTAAAATATGCTATTAATAAGTTCCATTATTCCAATCTTCCAGTGATTTTTTATGTCGAATTAAATGGAAGAAATGCTGATTTTCCGTAATATTCGTGATTGGCTAACCGAACAAGGTGTTTTTAAATATTTGATGAAAGAACACTACTGCTCAAGCTTCTTGCTTAATGGTTTTGTAATTTGCTCCGGATTTCTAAATTGCTCTTCAAAAGAACGTCATTTTTTCCTTGCCATTGTCATCTAATTGACATAAAACAGCTCTCAGCATTAGGATGGAAGCGTCTGTGTTGATAATAATTCTTTATTGTATTTTGGATATTTTAAATGTGGTTAGAGAAGTAACTTGCTCTTTAGCATTAGGAAAAAAAATGTTTCTCTGGGCCCCAACAAAATTCTGCATTTTTGGACAGTAATTATTGAAATAAATTAGAAAACTGAGCAAAGAAATGGTTTCCGCTACATTAGTGGGGTTTCAATGCGGTGAGCGTTTGAAGCTTTGGTCGGTTCGGAGAGATAAATTCGAGGGAAATTTTGAAGCCTAAAAATAGGAGGCTGGTTCTGAAAAATTTGCATTTAGCTAGCTTTATTCTCACTTTATTCTTTCTGAACGATTTTCAGACTTTCTTCAAATTGTCCAAGTATTTTTTTAGCGTCTCACCGAGTATTAGAGCGTCATCTAAGAATACTCGGCAGGCTTTCCCTAGGTGGTGGGATAACGCTATTTACATAGTACAAGCAAAGACTGACTGTTCGTTGGATAACCCAAAGTTGGTGCATACTGCATACTTACCTCAAGTGTTACGGAGGGCGTGCAGCTGTTGCGTTTTCTCATCAGTCTCAATGGTATGCATCGAGGAGATCAAGGCTAGTGAAGATTTTGATCTTTCCAAAAGTAGCTAGTATGTCATTAATGCATGGTAAAGGAAACCGGCCAGTACCCTATGTGCATTGTTTTGACAGTAATCAGGTATGCTTCTCAGTGCGGAAGAGTTTTTTTTACTTTTACCAGTAGAGAACTGGAGTGCGGCCTGCTGATGGGTCGGATATACCCTTTTGCTTGTAGGCCTTGACCTATTCGTCAATCTGGGTCAGGTATATATATTTTGGGAGGTATTGCGGCATTTAAAATACCTTTGGAGCATTCTCTTTCAACGCAATAGAGAATTTCGTTAAGGGGCAGACGGGAACTTTGTCATCTTCCAGGGCGATGACATCCTTGTATCTCATCAATAAATCGATTAAATCTTCTAATTGATTCGGATTATGTAGCTTTGCGCATTCGAAGTCTTTATCTTCTAATGATTCTTGGATAAGTTTTTTGAAGGTGTTCCAATGTTGATTATTTGTTAAATCTATCGGGTATGTGGCTAAGTAGACATGAGATCTCTGTAGTGGTTCGTCCAGGACTATGATGGAATTCGCTTTGATAATGTAAGTGTTTTTAAGGAGTGTATGGGGTATAGATTTTTATGGATGGTATAGAAATATAGTTTGTGTTTGATTTTACCAAAACGGAGGTTTCAAGCATTTGAAATTTATTTTTAGATGTTTAAGGAAATTAGTTTCTAATAAGAATGGTGACGTGAATCAACAGAGGTCATCGTCTATTACTATGAAATTTATTGATGTAAATTCACATTTTAGATTCATATTAAAACTTTCGTTTGTAATTGGTGAAACATAACAAATTATTGACTTTAGTTTGATTGGAGAGTATTTTGGTGGAATGGCGATGTGAAATGTGTTTTATGGTTCTTCTATAGCGACTGTTTACATAACGAGCTCTTTGAGCTGCTATCTAAGAGAAATTGTTTGTTGTGTAATGTATTGTTCTCATACTCTATACTTGTTTCTAGGAAGTATGCTGATCCAATTAATGGGTGAGTTTCTTGTAAGTTGTTGAGAAAGATTCGACGAGCGTTTGTGAAATCGGAAGATAGCGTTAATTCCTGTGGTGAAACATTGATGCGTTGAGAAGTTTGGGAAAGTTTTTGGAAGGGTGGGATGTTCTCGATGGTATCTCATGAGTGAAGCAAGAGTTGGCTTCAAGATTTGGGTTAGAGTACGTTGGTGTGTTATTATGATTGGAAAAGGTTCTGCTCTCACATGCTGGAGTAGTGGGGGTTGTTAATATGTACCTTCATAGAGTCGAAGGTATTCCTCAGATTTGAGGTAGGCGGTGACTGAATGAGAGAACCCATAGTGTCGGTTATGGTGACAGCGGGTGTTGTGAATTCACGAGTAAAATCGAAATTGTTCCTCAGGTTTGAGGAAGCAAAGATTTAGGGGTTTGATGATTAAAAATAAATATTCTATTGTTTGTGGGGAGAGTGAAAACAGTTATTTTATTTGTAGGATTAAAAAAGTTCCTATGTTTTAGGTAAGCGGAGTAGTAGAAGTTTAATGGTTGCAAAAATCCATAGTGTTGGTTATGGGGACTTGGGAGTTGTTAGAACATGCGTAGGCATGGGCTTATAAAAGGGTTTTATTTTGGGAACTTGCCCTCCCTAAATCTTGGCGAAATAAAAAAAATGAACCTTATATGTTTGCCAGACGACGTTTTTAAGGTTTATTAGTAGGAAACTGAAAAAGATGCATCAATCGATAGATAAGGAAGTAGTAATTACTCATTACTAACGTATTATATATAAACTTACATTTTTTCTTAACAGTTTTAATGTATTTTCGTTTTCATATTGGCTTGAAGTCAACTAGCTGAGTGATTTTACACAGTTAGCTTCTTCTGACAGTATTCTCCGTTAAAACTCTCAGTATGTCGATAACTTTTGGCGGCTGCCAAAGCTACTAAATCAATCAGTTGATATTCAGCTCCAGACAGCACTTCAAAAAATAATTGCAGAAATTAAAAGAAATATTACAGCAATTTTGAAGACTATAATTTTTTTCGAAACCCATGACCTACCTTTAAGAGGTATAGGCCTGCATGAGGGAATTCTTGAAGACCCGATTAATCTTCGAATAGAAAAGTAGCAAGTGGTGATGTGGACTTGAAAGAATATATTCAAGGACAGAAGAATGCCGTCTGGTCGTCTCCGATGATTCAAAATAAATTTATTAATTTGTGTGGAATTATCATAAAAAACATGATTATGGCGGATGCCAAAAAAAATTGATCTAATCCATGAAGATGAAACTGTGGATTTGTCAGACAATGAACAATTATCTATAAGATTAAGGTTTTTCGATCTTGAATAAATGACTGTTCGAGAAGAATTGCTGGTTTTTTGAAGTTCTTGAAGGGGATGGATGGTAGAACTAATTGCCAAAGAATTGATTTTGTTTTTTAGTAAAAGAAGAGATGAACAATGTTAATGAAGTTCATAAAGGTACTACAAAGCTGCGCAGCAATGGCAAGGGAAAGAACATAGAGTTCAAAAGAAGCTGCAAAAAAATAAAAAGGATTATATTTCACTGTGTAAGCTACTACTATCTTAATTTGGGTCATTTATGACCTATGAACATTATTCGAGTAACGTATGGAACGTTGCTTTATTGTTTTTGAGAGTTTTTCGAAATTTCGGACATTTCGAAATTGAATGCATGTGGCTTTAACAACGATATCATGCTTGGGGTTGCTGTTGTGAAGCTAGGGATGTGTATTTGGGATGCTGATAATTTTTTTTGTTGAATTTATTGGAAATGTGGGTTCTTATAAGCTTGAGAAGGTCTTTGAGGTTCTTATTTTAAACAAAATCTGTCTGTCTGTTTTCTTGTGTAAATAGTTTGTTATATTTCACGTTGGCTACTGGTAGTATTTTTCTTTAGGGGTAATTAAATCTACACTCAGATTTTTGTAAGAATTTATTAATTTGAGCTGAGATGGAGATGTGATAGTCGTAGAGGTTTTTATAATTTTTTTAATATCTATGGCTCTTCTTGCAGTTGAGAGAAAATGTTTTAGAAAGTTAGGGCATTTACTATTCTTGGGAAAGTCTTGGAGGTTACATCCATTGTATCTAATGTTTCGAAGAACTCAGAGTATAATCTGCTTAGATTCAAAGTTGCTGAGGATAATGATTTAGATTAATTCCATTTGAAAGCCTGAATTATGGACATTGCATCAAAAAGATTTAATGGTTCATATGGGAAGATAAATTCTTTTAGCTTCTTATTAATTCATCCAGCGCTGAATGTCCAAAAATGTCTGGATTGGAATCTACTATCTCTCTAAACTTTGCGGTGTGGTCGTTAGAAATCTGTGCCATTGCCTGTGCTTTGACAATTTTAGAGAATAATATTATCCAT
>JABUQX010028590.1:15000-17500 GCA_015478945.1 Trachelipus rathkii | reverse complement strand
ATATTTCTTTGAACACTGATCTTTACGATCATTTTGAACAATGATCTGTTCACAGTAAGAAGCTTCCCTTTACCTTTTTCCGTAGGTTTATAACCTTCATCAGGAGCGGGATCCTGCTTCTTCATAATATCATCTAAAATGTTTCAGTCTCTTACGAGACTATGATTCTGATCATTGTCTAGAATCTAGATCAATCACTTTTCCAGGAGCTACAAGGCTCGGGACAATTTCACGATTTTAAACAATATTAAAATGCTAGACAAAAATATTTTAAATGAAACAAATTGTCTTCTTCTGGAGCTACTGCGGGAGATTCCTTCTTCTGAGAGACCCTGATAATACCTTCTTTGTATTGACGTGAACTGTGTTCCGTTATCCGAAACGAGTTCTTTAGGGACACATAAACGCTTGAAAATGTTCGTCAAACTTTCTGCCACCCTCTGAGCAGATATACTTTTAAAAGTTATGACTTCGGGATATCGCGTGGCACTGTCCACTAATGTTAACACATATTGATGCCCTTCAGATGACTGTGGTATTTTCAGTTCAATAAGGTCAATCACTACTCTTTGGAAAGGCTCCTCTATGATCGGCATTGAACAAAAGGGTACCTTCGCCACTTTGCCTTTTGGACATGTTCTTTGGCAGAGGTAACAGAAGTAGCAGAACTTTGTTACATCCTGATAAATATTGGGCCAATAAAAGTGGTGGGTTATCTTACCCATAATTTTCTTCACTCCCTGGTGCCTGCCCAATACCTCGTCATGAGCTATGCTCAAAACCTTGTCTCTAAATTCCCTAGGTACTATAAGTACATTTCGTTCAATACTATTCTCTATTACTCTTTTAAACAATAATTCTTTAATGAACAGGAACTTTCTTTTGCCCTTTTCAATGGACTTCCAAATATTATTAAGGGTTGGATCCTGTTTTTGCTTGTCCTTGAAATTGGCTCTGTCTCTCACGAGACTATTTATCTGATTGTCATCGATATCAGATACTTTCCCAGGAACAGCATAGCTCGGGATACTTTCACAGAGGTGAACCTATTCTGATTCATCAGAATCTTTTATAAATGAAGTATCTTCAGCATTTTCGAATACGAGATCCTGGCTGACTTCTTCAGTAGCTTATGCGGGAGAATCCTTCTTCTGTGAGACCCTGACAGTACCTTCTTTTTTAGATGTATCACTTCTAGTTTCTTTTGCAACTTCCACTGCCCTTTCTGCGATTTGCAGACTGATTTTAGGGGTATCCAATTGAGTAGACGACTCTGCGATCATACCACTATCCACCTTAACAATGACTAGGGATCCCAACTTCACATTAGTTGTAACTTCTGGCATTTCGCTAAGACTCGGGTACTTAGACCCATTTCAATTTGCATCAGACAAATCTGGAGGTAAAACTCCGTCAATGTTCCCTAGTATCAAGTCATACACGACATCAGGCATCACAACAGCCTTAATCTTCCCCGTGTATTATGGAGTGTCCAAAATTACAGTAGCAAGTGGAACCTTCTTAACAGTATTGTCTAAAAGTCTCATACTTGTGTATTCTCCGGTATAAAGCTCTTTGGGGAAATACTTCTGCCTTAAGACCTTCCCATTGCACCCGGTGTCTCGTAAACAACGGACATGATAACTGTTAGCGAAGCCGTCAACGACTGGCAGGCGATGGGGTTGTCGTCTTCGCCACCCACCATACAGACTTCTACTCCTTTTGGCTACTACTTTACCTGAGGTACTACGGTCTTCTTTTCTTTGCAGAATACGTCTGCAGTTACCCGAGTAATTTCGTGTCATCTCTCTGCGTCCAAAATGATTATTGAAAGCTCCTGTCGCTATTATTTTCCCAAGCCGACACCACGACAATTCTTCGCTTACGTGTCTCTTTGTTACACCTGTAGCAGGTGAACAGAGATCTCTTGCTCTTGTTGATTTCTGATAAAATCTGTTCTATACCATTTGTTTGACACATTCTCGACTCCCTTGTTCTTCGTTGAGGTGATGCTGATTGTATGCTGGGCCTTTCGGTCATAAAAATTTTTTACCGTTGTTGTCGTGCTATTCCCACATTTATTTGTTCCTTATTCGTGTTGGTTAGCTAGATTCAGTTATTGCTGCATGTTCTCTTCTCAGGTTTGTGACCATTTCAACAAAATTCTTGTTTAATTCTCTTTCCTTGAGGAAAAGTAGCAAGCTCTTTCGGCACCGTACTCATATACTTTCAATGGCAATAAATATTAGTTAAATCATACACACTCTCATTAATCATCGCAAGGGCAGTTATCCACTTTCTTGAGCGTCATATCCCTAACGATAATGCTTGTTCATTTAGTACGTTAAACGGGAAGATCTTCAAAAGTAAGTCGTCTATATTCTGTTTCGGCTTGCACGGTTTACAAGGAATACTAACAGATGGGGTACTTCGTTCTCTGGGTATTTCGTTTGGCGACGGCTTGTTTCTCAAAGTAAGGTGATGTATTCTTCGATGATTG
>JABUQX010028590.1:0-10000 GCA_015478945.1 Trachelipus rathkii | reverse complement strand
GATATGAGAAGGGTTCGAGGGCCTTTCCTACTTTTAGTCTGGAGATATAATGAGAGCTTAAATAAAAAAATAGTTGAATGAAATTTTAAGATGGATGGAGACTGGTTAATATTTTTTTGCTAATTGAGTTAAAGCTGTGTTCCCTAGGCTTTTTGAGGTGTTGGTTTGAGATGTTGTTTGGGCCATCTGCAGGTGAGTTTTTAAGTGTCTTTATTATGTTCCTAGATCAGTTGTGGTTATTTCTACTGTTGGGTCATTGCTAAGTTTTATTTTTTTGAGGACTTTGATGATTTTCCTGTTTTAAGGGTGTGTGGTTTTTGACTCTGCTTTACGAATTGAGTTGCGAGAAAGATTGCGAGTTGTTTTTTTGGTTGTGGGTTTTGTGTGTTTGGGTTTTTGATGAACACGTGAGTGTGTGTTTGTTGGTTGGTGGAATTTTTTAGAGTATTTATTGTTTCCACATTCTGGTTTAATTCGTGTGTTGGATGTTCTTGGTGAGAAAAATTTAGAAGTTGTTTGAAGAATGTGTGTTTGCTAAGTTTATGAATTGGATGTTTAGGGCGTTAATCTGTGTTGCCGTTTGTAGTGATGTGGGTATTATTTTTCTGAGAGAGTTGGAGTTGTTTGATTAGTTGTCTATTTCAGGTATCAGGGTTTGGTTGTCTCTTTCTATATATATATATATATATATATAATATATATATATTATATATATATTATATATGTTATATATGATATGGTTTTTTCTTTATATATATATATATATATATATATATATATATATATATATATATATATATATTAAGTATATATATATATTATATTGCCATACTATATATATATATATATATTATTAATATATATATATATATATATATATCATATATATATATATATATATTATATATATATATATATATATTATATATATTATATACTATATACTATATATAGATTATATATATATTATAAATATATAATATATATATATATATATATTATTATATATATTACTATATAAAATATATTATTAATATATTATATATATATATATATATATATATATATATATATATTATATATATATATTATATATATAATATACATATTATGAATAAATAAAAATATATTATTATATATATAATATTGTCAAGAGGCCGATTTGCTTCTTGCGGAGTTTCTTGTAAATATAGATCTTTTTCTGATGTCTAAGGGATTAATGAGTCTCGCTGTTTAGCGAGAAGAAGATCTTTTCCTTATAAGTTCTGACGACTCAATTCTGAAGAAAGTATTACAAGGTGAACGAAGTGAGCTCCTGATGAAAAGATAAAAGTACTACTTTGTAATATTTTAATAGATATTTATAGCACGAGTGATTAGGCAAAAAGGAACAATACATAACTTTACATTATATATATTTATAATATATATTATATATAATATATAATATATATATTATATATATATATATATATATATAATATATATATTATATATATATATATATATATTATATATATATATATATCAAACGGTATCAGCATTCACGATAAATTACAATATTATTGGGCATATATGTCAATGCTAATTTATAAATTAATTTTAGTACAGAAATTCGCAAATAAGGCTGATCAAAGTTAATGTTATGGAGCTTTAACATTAATATCATTATTGAATAATAATAATAAAAATAATAATAATAATAATAAATTGATAAAATAATAAATCTTTCCATAATTTTAGACGATTGTTTTTTGATGCAGTCTTTTTAGCTGATCGTGAGTGATGAAGATCAAGTTCTCGTCCTCGGTGTTCTTGTAACGTGACACCCCCCTTCTAAGAAGATATTGTGGTATAGGACCAATCGTTTTGGCACTTCTATGTCGTTGAACGACCCATTGAAGCCAACTATCACGTTACCATCTTCATTCTCGAACTGGAGAATAAGCTTCATACTACACATCATTATTCTGGAATTCGTGGGTCTTTCCTCGGGTGGACAACAACCGACAACAACTGGTTCGCAAGATGAAGTCCTAGTCTTTGTTACGGCGTTTGTACTGCGGCAGTAGTTTTACCCACATTGGCAGGTTTACCATTTCTAGTCCTATGTTTAATTTTTCTTTCTCCTGAACTTCTACTCCCTGTTCCATAAATAACCTCAGTTTAAATGGGTGTAAAGTGGCGTCGTTGCTTTTACACGCATTTGGATTTGGTTCGTCAGTATTTGACTTAAGTAAACTACTCCCAATATATTCGGATTGTTCATACACTTCGTTTAAGGCGTAGGCGAACTTTGCTAACTCGTCATTGTTATTGATATTGGCACAGACTCCCTGGGTATTCCTGACATCGGTCATCTCTTTCCCATATTTGATGCTAGCGGCGTCTTTGGAATCCGCTGCTCCTCTGGTTTTGATATCGATAACTTCGGGTCCAAGGGCGCCTTTGATGTTTCCAATTATCAGATCATATAATGCACCATCCAGGCTGAGTGCTTCTACCTCTCCTGTGTGAAATGGTGTTTCAACAAAAATATGTGCTTCCGGTTTACTATCCTCAAGGTTACTGTCAATCAGATAACTTTTCTAAACGTTAACCAGTATGAACTTGTCTTTCATTCGACAAGGGATCTTGCGATTTAACAATTATACCATTGCATCCATATCCCTTAAAAACGTTGGACGCTTTGACCGTTACTTTCCATGTGCAATGGGCATTCTGCTGTCATCTTTCGAGATTTGTCGACATGAACAGTGATATTACGGTATTAGATTTAACCTTTTACGTTGATTTTTGCCATCGATGGGTTTACGTGACGTCGCTCGACCTCTTCGTTGACTTAAGCGCATTATGCAGTCAGACGTCTCCATATATCACTGGTCAGTCTTGTCAAGAAGCCGACGGTGGTAATTTGATATCAGCAGCATTTGTTTCAATTTCGTTGAGGCCCTGAGTCTTTAAATTCCAAGTTACTATCGTGATTGTAGTTTCTTCGCCAATCTTTTTAGTTTGAGATTTGCCGTCTCCGTTCTGGATGAATAACAGGTCATTTAATGGTCATGACCCCTCTTCCCGCAATCTCCACAGGTTTTAGAATAAAAACTGTGGGCCCTCGGGTTGACTTATGATTTCTCTTTTGCCCCGTCAGTTAAGAGGCTGAAAAATGATTTGATTGGCATCGTTCCTGTTCAGAGGACATCAGTATTTCCTTCCTTTCGACCATGGAATATTTGTCAGTGCAGAGACGCTAATGAATCTAAGTCAGAGAGTCCACTTTCCCGAAGAGGAGTTTCATCTTCCTGCGGTTTTGCGTCCCTAGGTTTAATTCGATAATCCTCCTCCGTATGATTATATTGAGTCAATAGCTGATTACTTGAGTTAGCAAATTTAGTCGTATGTTCGGATGGGAGGTTACAAATACGGGACAGGGCGACGATCCAGTAATGAAGTGAGTTACCCAATAACAATAGACCACCAAGCGCGCCCATCGCCCATATCTAGAGGCATGTAGCAGATAATACATCAAATCTTTGAGATATAGGCATCCTTCGTCCAGTAGCCCGTTATGAATGGCGCTAGCATTAGGAACTCTAGCGATGGAGGTAACCATTGTCGCCGTATGTTTACTATGGTGATTTATTATTTGCGTTATGAAGTCTTTATACAATCCAGTTCATGGACTTCTTATACGCTCAGGATTCGCACATAACACTTCGTCTTCGTCTTCCTTCATTTGAATCTCTTCTCTTCTAGGGACCAGCTTTACGTTCTCCTCGTCGTTTCTTAGCTTGAAACTTTTTTTCTAAGGACAGCTTTGCGTTCAGCTTCTTCGGCGAAAGCACGTTCCCTTTCTTGATGAACTCTGCAGCTTCTTTGTTCTTAAGGCCAAGATCCTTGGCTATTTGAAATATGGCTTGTAATCCATCGTGGAGAATATTTATGCAAAGAATCAGGAGAAAGTAGAACTTTTCGGACAGGCCAACCAATTTGTCCAAGAAGGTCGACTATGCTATTCTTGCCGAGGTTCTTGTAAAATAAGCATCTAATTCGGTATAGATCTAGGGGATTATCAGTCTCGTGTTTAGCAGAGAAAGATCTATTTCCTTATAAGTTCTGACGACTCAATTTTTGAAGAAAGTATTACAAGGTGAAAGAAAGTGAGCTCCTGATGAAAATATTAAGTCAACTTTATTAAATATTTTTAAATAAGATAATTTATGCAACGAGTTAGATTAGGCAAAAAGAAACCATTAATACTTTACATCTAATATAAATATATATATATATATATAATATATATATTATATTATATATATAATATATATATAATATATAATATATATATATATATATATATATATTTATATATATATATATATATATATATATATATATATATATATATATATATTATATATATATATTATACTATATATAAATATATATATATATATATTTATATATATTATATATATATATATATATACTTATATATATATATATACATATCATATTATATATTATTATATATAATATATATATATATATATATATATATATATATATATAATATTATATATATATATATATTATATATAACCGGAATCAAGATTACTAAATAAATTACAATATTTTGCATTATTATGATCAATGACTAGTATTATCGTTATTTTAGTACCCGGAATTCCCGCAAAAGCTGATCAAATTAATGTATAGAGATCCTAGCCCATTAATCATCATTATTAATTAATAGTATATAATAACAATAATAATAATTAATAATAATAATAATAATAATAATGAATAATAATCAATAATAATTAATAATTTAATAATTAATAATTGTCATAATAATGAATCATAATAACCGAAATAATAGATAAAAATAATACTAATAATAAATTTGAAAAATTGAAAGGGAGTCAAGAAGGTTTAGAGACGATAGTTATTTGATGCAGTCTTTTTAGCCGATCGTGGGTGATGAAGCTCAAATTCTCGACCTCGGGTTCCTCTGTAACCGTGGACCACACACAACATATATAATATACATATATTATATATATATATATTGTATATACATATATTCATATATATTATATATATTATTATATATTATTATATAAATAATATATATATAATATATATAACTATAATATATATAATATATACATTATAACTATATTATATAATATAATAATATATAATTTAATAATATATTATATATTTATAGAAACGTTTATACATATATATATTAGTATTAAGTATATATATATATATATAGGTTTATATAATATAAGTCTTTAAGAAAAACCCTGATAAAGAATAGGTTATTATATAACGCTTTGGTACATTTAATTATATGTAGTATTACATCAAATATTATAAGAGTTATTATTATTACTCTTTTTATTATAATATGTTATAATATAATATAAGGCAAAGTTTTAATAAGTAGACTAGGGTTTTAATAAATAGGCTAAGCTTTTAATAAGTAGTCTTGGTTTATTAATAATATAGCTAAGATTGTATATATATATATTTTATATATATATTTATAATTATATATAATATATACATAAATATAATATTACTATATGATAGAGTAAGTATATTAATACGAACTGTGAGTGTATGTTAGCAGTTCTAAATTTGTTACTTATATATATAGTTTATAATATATCATATATTTATTATTATTTATTCATTATATCATATCTTATATCTACTAGTTTTATCTATTTATGTCTATAAATCAGATTTATATTATTGATTATATATGCATTTATTATATATGATAATTATATTAGTTCATATTATACAGTGATAGATCATAATATAACTATATTATCTGTAGTTAATCGTATTTAATATTGAAGCCGATACTCCTATTTTTATTTATATACTATACTATGATATCGTAAATGATTACAATATATTAATAATTATAACTATACTCAATATGATTATAAATTAATATATATATATTATATATATATGATATATTATATATATATTATATATATATATATTATATATTATTACCCCAGTGTGAATTATAATCAATTTTATAGTATATTTAATATAATTATATGTTTTATAATATACTCATGTGTTAGTTACTATATATTATATAAGTAATTAGTTTAAAATATAGTAATATATATATATATAAATATTATAATATAATATACGTTAAATTATATATTATTTGATTAATATGATAAATAAGTAATATGCTTGAAAAATAGTATATAAATATTATATATAATTGGTCTTCTATATATATCAGTGATTTTTGCTAGCAATACATATATCAATATTATATATTAGTTTATAAGTTATTGTATATACATTCATTATATTACTTTAGATATAGTTAGATTATATATATATTATATATATATGTTTAAAAAGTTTATTACTGTATAGTAAACTTTGATTTATAATGTTAACCCAGTTTATATTAATATTATTGTAATAATTATATGTTATGATTCATAATGAAGAAATTATCCCCAAGATATTTTGTTGTTCCTCTGATGGCCAGGGGGCCCTGAAAGAAGACCCCCTTTGTCTCCTTCATAGTTGGTTTGTCTCTTCAATAATTGTGTGTATAATTTTTTTTTTGTATATTTTATCCCACTCTACCTAACACTTATGGACAGAATCATGAGCGAAAATGCGTTGTACATATGTATATAATAAATAAATAAATAATCGTCATATATGATGATTATTATATATTGATATATTTATTAGTGATTATTATATATAGTGTATAGTATATATAAATAACTATATTTTTATTATATTATAATATAATATAGTTTATAATTCTTTAATTTCCGGTAATAGTATAGCCTATCAGATCAAAATATATAGATAAATTAATAAGTATATTACGGACAAATAGTAGTTTATTGAATATAAACATAATTCCCACGTAGGTTTCGTGCTAAACATACTATATATAAATGTTACGTGTATTATATCATATATATTATATAGTTATGTATATATATATATGATATATTATATATAATATAATTAACTAGTTAATTATGTCTATGTAGTTATATTATGTCACTATATATATTATAATTAATTAGATAAACTATATATAACTAGTATAATAATATAATAAGTAATATAATCGGTAAATTATACAGTCTTTAGTGACATAGCCTATATTATTATCTATATATATAGTGACTTATTATATATAATATATTAGTATACTTTTATACTTAGTATTGTATTAAATAGTATTAATACTAATTATTTGAATATAATATATTAATTGATAATAAACTTATGTATCCGTATTTATAATCAGTTAATATTAACTAAGTTATTATTCTACTTGTATTAGTTTTGATACAAGTATTATATTTATATAGTTTGATATATAAGGTGTTTTAGTCTTTTATTAGTGATAACATTTTTTTAAAGATTTCGCGGGCCTATGCGGCCCGTGGTGGCAATTTACCCTTGTAATACATTTATGATTTAAGTATCTTATTAAATATAATTGCAATGTATTATAGGATAAACTCTTTTATTAGTATATATTTAACATAGTATAATTATATATATAGGTTAGTACTATATATAATTAAACTTTTCTCATAGTACCTTAGCTCTTGTAATATATTAATATTTAATGAATAAATAATAATTATAACCATATTATGATGTATGTGATAATAATTTATAAGTGTTATAATGTTATCTATATATTTTAATAAGTGGGTCTATAAGTGTAAATAAATGATTATAAATTATTAACGTTTAAATTATATATGGTATAGAGATTAAAATCTGCTTGTAAAAAATAAGTAAAGATTTATTTAGGTTTACGTTTATTGCCATATCATACTAAAATGTTTAATAGTTGCAATATTTATCATATGTGGTTTATTGTATAAATACTTTGTATAAAGCTTATCAGTTTTATTTCTGTATTTAAGGTGTGATAATCGCAATTATATGTCCTATTAGTACATTATTTCTTAAGTTTCAAAAAATGTAACGATATGTCTAGCTTATTTAATTGCTATATGTGTGGGAATAACTTTGTTACTAGCTTTTAAGTGCTACATATAACTTCGTACTTAGCTTATGATTATCATTAAATATGTATTGATAATTTATAACTACAATATTAATGATTGTCGATTAAATTTTACAGTTATAAATAAATTATAATTATACCTATAATGTGTTAGTGTAAATTAACATATCTGAATTATTATGTATTAAGAAGATATGCTATATGACACAATGTCATTGAATACAGTGTTACGTTTTAAATGGATTAGTGTATTATTCCTCTTCTTGATTATTTCTTCTGTTATTGGTGATTGAATTAAGATAAGAAATATAGAGAATCATAAATTAGTTAATTGTTAAACATTGAAAATAAATTATTCTGTGAATTTTAAGAGTGTGATTATGCTTTGTACTCTTTTTTATATATATCTAATTATTTATTAATAATAATTTTTATTATTTTATTGCTATTTTTAGATATTATTATCATCTAAATCTAATGTGAATTACAGTCTTTGATTTTATATGGCGGGCTGGGCTCTAATAATAAATATGCTCTGCTTTCATATTTCTTAAAATTATTGTTTAATGTATATATATAGAATTAGTATCATATAACTATTCATTTAAACTTATATATTTATTGTTGTTCTCATAGCTCTCTCTCCTCTCTCATATATATTCTGTAATATCTTATTAGTGTATTTATATTCATTACTAGTTAATACCTTATATTAGTAATTCATTATATGATCTATGATCATGTATTGAATTATTGATTTAGTTGAGTGTACTTATTAAGGAATGAATTACTCCTAACTCTGTGAGTAATGATTTAATATAATTTGAAGTTTAATGTGTCATTATAGGGTGTGTGCTGGCTTAATAGAGGAAAATAATAAATTTTTAGTTTAATTCATGATAGAGTGTTTATTCATTACATCATATGGAATTTTCAATATTATAATATAAAGCGAGGTTATATACCCTATTAACTGAGTATTGATATACTAAAGTCAGTGTAAGTTACATGAAATTATATATATAATTTAGTTTAAGTGATTGATATATATTAGTCGTTCTATCTACGTGCATATACCAACTAAGTTTATCATCAAGTATAGTTTTTAATAAATAGTGCGTTAGTTTAATTATGCTCTTATAAATTTAGGTAGATATTCTATTATTAGTATCTCTCTCTATAATTAAATGTTCTGTATTAAATTCGATCATTATTGTAGATTCAATGATTATAACTCTATGATATTGTGAGTGTATATATTGTGACGCCTTGTAGTTATATACGATAGTTTAAATAATTTCTTTATTGTATAAAGGTTTTATTATGAGATCTTCTTTCTTGTAGTATTAAGCTTTAATGAGTATTCTTTATTGTAGTATTAAATTTTAGTGCGTCTTCTTTTGTTAATTGTTAAGTATGTGAATAGTTAAACTTTACTCTCATATTACTCATATATTAAGTTAAGAAATAAATATCTATTTATTAGTTTGGTGTCTCTATCTTTATATATTTAAATATACATTATATTTAATATACTGACCAAATAATAATCTCCTATGATAAATGATACTAACAGTGATACTAGGTGTATACTCAAAGTGTTCTCATTATTATAATAAATTAATATATTACCTATGTAACCTTGATTATATTTTGATTAAGAGTTCAAGTTCTTGCCTTGATTAAATAATTAAGATCTTTAGTTCTCTATGGTTAATGTTCTCTAAGAAATAAAATCATTTAATAAATTATGGGCATCTCTATAATATAATGAATGTTGATAATTTAATTAATAATATTACTATATGACCTAAATTAATGCAATAATATATTTGAATAATATTCGGGTTACTAAGATATATAGTGCTTTATTATTAGAAATATCATTTTATTGATTACAAAGTTGAGTGTAATATGTGTCTT
>JABUQX010028589.1:22500-27500 GCA_015478945.1 Trachelipus rathkii | reverse complement strand
AATTAAGTGAACCCTAACTCCGTTCTCCCTGATGACAAGTCACTTTCGAAAACGGGTTTTATATTGGTATGAAAAAGGCGTGGCATTGTAGTGATAAGTGTGTAATAATATTTTCAGTCTTAGTTCTATACTAATACGAATAAGATGTGTCAAAAGCTAAAAGAAGAAAAGTGGGGCTTGTTTTAAACACGCAGTTTATTTCAAAATGTTTCCTTGCGTGATGTTCTTGTCATTTATTATTTTATTAATTAGGTAATTATTATTATTATGTTACTAAGTAATTAAGTAATAATTAATTACTAATTGTACTATTAGTAGTTACTAGTTACTAATTTAATTAATTACTAGTAAAATATATATATAACAAATTAATAATAGATATATAAATATAATATATTTATATTATATATATATATATATATATTTATATATATATTATATATATATATAATATTATATATATATATATATATACGCAAGTTCGACATCTATCATCGCCTTAATTAGCGTCAAGCTGGCTCAGCAGATAAATGAAATTTAATTTTGCATCTTGTGCTATAAAGTATAAACATAAATTATTAAAATAAGGTAAATACATGGCATAGTTTGTGACTAGGACCAGAGGTGTTTCTGGAGACAGTTCAGCCGCTGCCAGTAGTAGCTTAAGGAGCAGCTCTCCCATTTTAAATGAGAGCTGTGACATGGACAGCCAAAGATCTCTTACTGATCCTGTCACTGTAACCCTTGATTGTGAGGAGACGAGGGATCCTGGAAACCAAGGCCAAGAGGGCAACGAGGATGCCGTCAAAGAGTTGAAAAGCTATTTGCTCACTCTTGAGAGGTAAGAAACTCGCCTCCATGCTATAGTAAAGACTAAAGACTAAAGACTAAAGAGCATAGTAAAGAGTAAAGACTATAAAGTAACCAAATTAAATCTTTAAATAAAATCTAGTAAATTAACTTTTTTTGAATTTTTTCATGATTGAACATTTAAATATGAAATTACAATAGTCAAATTCAAAAAAATTAAAAACTTCTATTTATTTCAGTTTCTTCATCTTTGAAAAATTTTTGAGGACTGATGAGAAAGTTGATGGGGTGTCTCTTAGGAAGATTCACACTGGTGTTGCCAAGTGTAAACATCCTGCCTGCAAAGGGAAGAAGGGGCTTTCCTACAGCACCCAGACAAGGTCCCACCTCAAGCAGCATTACAAGCATGTAAGTTTAAATAATTATTAATTAAATAATTTAGATAAGATCACAACAACTAACTGGTGTTGCTAGTTAATTAGTTATCAAGATTTAAACACTCTTGTATAAAGTCTTGATACTTTATACAAATGTTATCAAAGAAAATTAAAAAATTTGTAATTAAAGTTTGTATTATTTTTATATACCAGATGCACAATGACCTTCTCCCTCACCTCTCTGCAGCCATTGAAGGGCTTAGCAAGCGCGGTCGCTCCAGTTCAAGGGAGAGTGAGTCTCGCAAGCGTCAGATGTCTCTGGATGAGAGCTTCAGGTCAAAGTTCAGCCAGCAGAGAGCAAGACAAGGTTACACCAGGTGAAAAAATTCAGAAACATAATATTAGTTATTTTAATTGAACTCAATTTTTTTTAAATAGGTATATGAGCGACTTAGCGTCTTCACGTTTTAAAAATATTTTTATTAAAAATTTAAAATATATTGATTTATTAACTTAATTACTTTTTCATCATTAGGTGGTTCATTCATTCAATGATGCCACTGGATTTAGCTGATGATCCTTACACGAAGGAGATGTTTTACCTCATTAATCCCGAGTTTCATCCCACCTCAAGGAGGACTTTGAGCAGGGATATTGAAAAGCTGATGCAAAAGGGGAAGACTCGACTGATAAACAACCTCTTCCACCAGAAGTGGGTGGCCACTACAGCCGACAGTTGGACCGCCCACAATAGGTCCTTCTTGGGAATGACAGTCCACTGGATTGACAGGGTCAACCTCAAAAGGTGCCATGCAACTTTGGCGGTCAGGGAGGTGAAGGTAAGAAAATTAAAAAGTTAAATTTTGTCATTTTATACCTTAGTCTCATAACCATAAGAACATATGAGGTGTAAATATTATTTAATTTACAGACTAAAACAATAAAATTATTGTCTTTAGGAAAGGCAAACTCACCAGTTACTGGGGAAACTAATCACAGAGATTCATCATGAGTTTAGCATCCACGGTAAGGTGAAGGCCACCACTACGGACAATGGCACCAACTACGTGGCAGCCTTCAACGCCTTTGGTGAGTCCAACCAGGACCAGGAGAACCTTCCTATGGACCCTGATTATCCTGACTTGGAGATTGTGGATCTCCAGGAGCTCCTGAGGGCTGAGGGTGACAACCCAAGTCTGCCGCCTCAACACCGCTGCAGGTACTTAGAATTCGCGAAAACTAGTGCTAAATGCTACTAATATATATTAATAATATTATTAAGTAATAAGTATTAACAAATAAAGATTTGTCATTTAAGATTTAACTAATAATCTTTGAATTTCTTGAATTAAATATCTTATTGTTTCAGTGCTCACACACTCAATCTGTTGGCGACAACAGATGTGAGTGATATACAGGGCTGGAGCAAGGGGGGCTCACAGTGGAGGAGGACCATAGCTAAGATCCAGGCCCTGTGGAACCTTCAGAACAGGGCCCCAGTGGTGGCCAACCAGATCAAGATTGTCGCCAAAAGAAAACTGAAGACTCCTGTGGTGACAAGGTAGTAGTAGTTACTATTAAAAAAAGAAATTTAGCGTAAGAAATTGTTGCCGATTAATTATAGACAAGTTCATTTTATAAGTTTTTGATATTTTATATAAAGTTATATTTATTTCTGCAGATGGAACTCCCTATATGATAGTGTGATGGTCCTTCTGGAGGTTTTAAGGGTCGAAAACCAAATGGATGCCATAAACACCATCCTCATCAAGCAGCCCAAGGGAGGTTCCCCTCTCACAGAGGTAGACGTCGAGGTAAATATAAAGTATTTTTAAAGTAGCAATTGCTCTTTTAATATTTTTATTTATAATTTAATAAATTTATTAAATTATAAATCTCCTCACAAACCCAAACCCCCTCCATTAATCCCTGTTCTGTACCTGTACCATCGCTCTTGCTTGCCCAACACTCATATCGCTACTTCGTAAACAATCTCTAACTGAATATATCCACCTTTTTTTCCGGTCGTCCGACAGGCAAAACACTCTCACATGTGCTCTTATACACTTTCTTAACCAATATGGTGTTCTCCACCTTCTCCACATGTCCAAACCATCTTACAAAATCCTCATCAAATTTGGCAGTCTTTTCCCTTACCCGCAAGACACGCTTCCATGATAAACTCGTTCCTCATCTTATCCAATCTCCTAACTGCCAAGAACGCCCTCAGATTGTCCATCTGTACAACCCTCACTCTTGATCTATTCGCCCTATTCCATACAGATACCTCGCTCTCGTGCTCCCGTATTTTTATTAATAATCAATTATGCTTACGTAACTAAGCAATATATTAATTTTCACTCTTTCAGGTCATGAACGAGTACACATTGGTCATGCAGCCTGTGGCGCAGTGTCTTGATATGCTTCAGGGGGAGAAAAGGGCATACATGGGCACCCTCCTACCCCAACTTTGGTTGATGAAGACCAGCCTTGAGGAGAAGAGTGAAAATATTCATCTTGTGTATGCAAGGCCACTAGTACAGGCCCTCCTCAGTGGCTATGAAAAGAGGTTTGGCCACCTCTTTCAGAATAGGGATCTCCTTATGGCCACTGCCCTTCACCCCTCCTTCACCCTTAAGGCCCTAGAAAGCATTGCACCTGACATGGTGGAGGAGATCGGGGACAGGATTACCCGGAAGATAGGGGACTCCATCAAACCCACTGAGAAACAGCAGCAGCGTCAGCTTGGCCAGCCAACAGAAAAAGAACCCCACAATTCAGACGCACTCCTATTCAGTAAATTGTTTTCTAGAGTATTGGTACGCAGAGCAAGCCAGCAACAGGATGTGGAAATCGTCATACGAAAGTCCATGGAGGAGTGGGTGCCCTCTCAAGAAGATCCGAGCTGTTCCTGTTTCCCCAACCAGCATAGGGAGATATGGATAGATCTATTTATAAAATATAATACCCCCATTCCTAGTTCAGCAGCTGTGGAGAGGTGCTTCAGCGCGGGTGGGGACATCCTCAGGGCCAAGAGATCGTCCTTGAAGGAGGAAAGGTTTGAGGACCTTCTTTTCCTCAAAGGAAATATGGACCTCCTGCAGGAAGTGATTAGCCAGGAGGACATGGAGGAGGAAGAGGACCTATAGCTATGAAAGTATTTAACTATTTATGTAGTTAACATTAATAAAAAACTTAAAAATCTGCTTTTACTTATCTTATAAAAGGTTTTAAATGTAAAGCATGCTTTCGATGTATCGCCGCAAAGAAAATTTACTTTTGTAATTTACAGTCATCGCCGGTGGATAGCCCGAATAGCCGCAGTAGTTAATGCCGCACTTGAGTTTTCAAAAATGCAGATCGATAGCGGACGACGCCACTAGTTAGTTGGCAAAGCCGAATAGCCGATGACGGACCTCGAAAAATTATAGCCGCATATATAGATAATTATATATATTATATATATATATATATATATATTTAAATAATATATAATATATTATATATAGTATATATTTATTATATATATATATATATAGAATTATATATATATATATACTATATATATATATAATATTATATATAATATATATAATATAGATAATAATATATAATATATATATAATATTACGTATATATATATCATATCAGGCGCGGTTTTACGGAGGAAGCACAGGAGGCCGGGCTCTCGAAAAAAAAATAAAAGAAACTAATGTAATAAAATTATTCAAAATATTTATTACTATAAAATAATGTTTAAATGTTATACAAGGACGATAATTTTACATTAAAATCATTATTTTCTTCCGAAAC